>JAJONR010000468.1:0-168057 GCA_029582245.1 Solanum etuberosum | reverse complement strand
AGTTATAATGAAGAAAAATATAGTGGTATGTAGTACAGACTTTAGAGAGAGGCGAGAGCAACAATAGTTTATTTGATTTCAAAGGCTAAAGAGGTATCTTCAGAGGGGTAGATAATTGGGTTGAGAGAAGCGTGATTTCATTCATTTTGTTGTGGCTATTGTAATAGTATCACGGGTCCGCCAGTTATAATGAAGAAAAATATAGTGGTATGTAGTACAGACTTTAGAGAGAGGCGAGAGCAACAATAGTTTATTTGATTTCAAAGGCTAAAGAGGTATCTTCAGAGGGGTAGATAATTGGGTTGAGAGAAGCGTGATTTCATTCATTTTGTTGTGGCTATTGTAATAGTATCACGGGTCCGCCAGTTATAATGAAGAAAAATATAGTGGTATGTAGTACAGACTTTAGAGAGAGGCGAGAGCAACAATAGTTTATTTGATTTCAAAGGCTAAAGAGGTATCTTCAGAGGGGTAGATAATTGGGTTGAGAGAAGCGTGATTTCATTCATTTTGTTGTGGCTATTGTAATAGTATCACGGGTCCGCCAGTTATAATGAAGAAAAATATAGTGGTATGTAGTACAGACTTTAGAGAGAGGCGAGAGCAACAATAGTTTATTTGATTTCAAAGGCTAAAGAGGTATCTTCAGAGGGGTAGATAATTGGGTTGAGAGAAGCGTGATTTCATTCATTTTGTTGTGGCTATTGTAATAGTATCACGGGTCCGCCAGATTGGTTAAAAACTATTGAAAAAGACTTGAGAAAGGAGTGTATAGACACTAGCTCGAGTGTGATGATAAGTGCTTTGTTTTGTTTTTGAGTTTAGTAATGAGTACAACTGAATGTTAGCGAATGATATTGTAAGATCGATGGAGATGCGATCAATGATAAGCGAAGATCCATGAATTCATAAAAAAAATCTTCAAGGTATAAGCTAATGCTGATAGATAAGGGGATTGTGTCATACAGTTGAATTTACAATTCAAATTTTTCATCGTAATATCTACATTCGTGGTGATATATTTTGTCAAGGTATGAATTTGTAAGGGGAGAAATGATCAATTGTATCAGGTATTGAGCATTTGAAAGGACTTATACCTTGGTTGGGTCGTAAAGTTATTACTGTTGATTGTTAAAGTACCTAAGAAGGGTTTTCATTTAGGAAGTGTTGGTTTAGAGTAAGGTAAATGGTCGAAGTGTTTATGATGATTGTTAGTACTGAGAGTGTGGGCTTCAGTGGAATGATGTGAAGAGTATGTGGAGTCAACTGAATGGAAATGGTTGTTATCGACTCTTCAGAGGAAAACATTTAGTGTTATTAAATAAATTCTTAAATGACCATCTATTTCATTTTGTACATGGTTGTGAGTATGATGCACTTGCTATGCTCATGCATGTTTTCACTTTTGTGGGTGGATCCCTAGTGGTGGATCAGGTGTACCGATGCTGTGATGTTCTCTTGGTTGAGTAGGATGATTTGGGAAGACGTGGTTATTTCAGATGACTTATGTGGTGTTGTCTTGGAGTTGTTAAAGTATTTCAGTGGTTCTACATGTACCACCTTGCTTATGAGAGTTTATAGAAGAGATACCATGCGTATCTATGGTTGTTCGACAATCTTAATATTCATCTAGTCGTCGAGGTCATGTATCGATTATGTGTGGTTGAATGTGGGGATCATTGGGTCCAATTCTACTGTTTTTAAGAGGTAATCCACAATTACTAAATCTAGCATTTTGATAGTGTTGTTGGAGGGTTTGTATGCTTGGACATATCCCTCGATGAGTATCTGATGTCTATAGATCAAATTTTTATAACTTAAGCTCATGAAATTTTATGTTGTGAGAAGGAGATGTTGATAAGAACTATGATTGTTTGATTATTATGAGTGTGTGTTTGTTGGTTCAGGTCCACCTCTAATTGTAGCGATTATTGATTTAGAATTTTATCATGCTTATGTGAGAAACGATTAGTCCTAAATGATTGTGTCAAGGTCCTTAATAACATGTGGCAGACGTGTGTACGGTCAACTTTGGTGGTTATTGAGAATAGCTTTTGTCGTTAGTTAAGTTTACGTCCAACAATATTTATCACTCAAGTATTGAGATGACTTCATTGATGCACTGTATTGGAGGGGATGTAGGTCTCCCAGTGGTTGGTTGATGCATTTGAGGCGGGACCTTTTGATGAGAATCATTACGGAATGTGAAATTTATTCGAGAGATGTTCTAGCAGTTCAGAACAGGCATAAAGAGTATGCAGACCGGAAGGTCAGATTTTTGGAGTTTATGAGGATGAGCCTATAGCCATTCTAGATAGGGAAGTTCACAAGTTAAGGTCAAAGGATATTGCATCTATCAAAATCCAATGGAAGCATCGTCCGTTTGAGGATGCAAATTGGGAAACCGAGAAGGACATGCGAGATAAGTATCCCCAGCTATTCAATGATTCGGGTACTACTCTACCCTTACTTTAGCCAGTCTTTCCAAGTTGATCACTCAGGGACGAGTGATGGGTAAATTTGCATCTATTGTAACGACCTGATTCCGTTATTAGGGAAAAGTCGATGGGGAAAGAATTGAGGCCAGAAAACGTTTGAGTAATAACTTAGAAATTCCTAGCCTAGTTCAGATTTGGATGAAATATTAGTCAATGAGGTCTAGGAAAATCTGGTAATGAATGAGAGATATAATTATGAATTTAATCACATGAGTAGATAACTAAGACGTTAAGGAACTCGTACGACTTTATGGAATCGAATTCGGACGAGTAGAACTCCCGAAACTGATCTTAGCATGAACGAGTAGTTTTTGAATGTCATAGGTTGAAGGTGTATTGTGAAATGGGAGTTTGGAACTCAAATTTTGACTCTATATTTCCGTGCAAGCCGCCAGGGTGGGGACGTTGTAGCGTGATGGGGCCGCCACAGTGGGACAGTCGCGACTTAAGTCATAAATAAACCCCAAAACGTCATTATTCTACAAACTTCATTCTTAAGAGTTAGGAGACGACCCCAGGCGATTTCTTTGCAGTTTTTCATGACTTTTCGTGCTAAGGGTAAGGATTTTACTCCCCTAAACCATTTTTCAATCCGTAGAACTTAGATTCTTGGGTAATTATTATTGGGGGAAGGTTTTGACCTGAAGTTAATGGTGGAAAAAACCCTAATTTGGGTATTAGGATCATGGGGTTGGTCTTGGGTTATTGGGTTTGTTATAATCTGGATAATTAGACCTTTATTTATTGATCCTTGTGTATATTAATTGTTTGTAGACCTAGAACAAGCGAAAAGAATCATGAAAGGGAAGATTCAAGTGCCTTAGGGGGATTCAAGTTTGGTTTCGAGGTAGGTGATGGTTTGATTTCATGTTTGTGTGATGTATGTCGGTATTTGCTTCATTGTAATGCATGTGTGTTTGTGAATGTAGCACTATATATAAAACCTAATGTAAATGAGTATGAATGAAAGATTGTATGCCATGAATCAACACTTGATTGTATGATTTTGAGAAAGTACATTGTGATTGTGATTGTGATTGTGATTGTGATTGTGATTGTGGTATGATGAATAGAAGATGTAGAAGAGCACCACCACGGTTCAGGTCCCGACACATGGAGGATTAATTCAGTTGCAAGGATCGTGAATCAAGGGAAGAATGAGACCATAACCACTCAGCACTGCTCCGTGGGGTGGGGTTCAATGCCTAACAAAAAGGGCCAAAAGCCCTTGATTTCTTATATTGTCTAATTGAAGCACGTTCCAACACACTAACTGGGATCTGGTGCCACGTTCCGGCGCATATATTGGATCGGGTGCCACGTTCCGTCACATATATTGGATCGGGTGCCACATTCCAGCGCATATATTCGATGGGGTGTCACGTTCCGGCACACTAATTGGGATCGGGTGTCACGTTCCGGCACACTAACAGTTTGGGTATGGGTTCCATAAGAGGACCATTGAATTGGGTTCCATGAGAGGACAATTGAATTGGGTTCCATGGGAGGACCATTGAATTGGGTTCCATGAGACGACCATTGACTTTTCAAATGTACCTGTATTGAGAATGTGGAATTGTACATTGCTCCTGAAATGATAACCAATGTGTGTACATATTTTGTACATGTCATGTTTACTATGTTGTGACTGTTTATATATGTTTCGCTTACTGGAATAGCCGCGTGATCCTACCAGTACACTGTGGTTGTGTACTGATACTGCACTTGCTCATTCTTTGTTGAGTACAAGGCATCTTCAGGCGGCTAATGATAGACCTTAGCTTGGAGATCAGTGATCAAGACTGGATTTCAAGGGTGAGCCAGTTCTTTCAGGCTGCCATGGAGTCCTTCCTATTGTTTAGTCCATTTTCTTCGGACTTAGACTATTTAGATATTTCTTATGTTAGTTGGGGTTGTACCCCTTTTCCTTAGACTTGTTGCACTTTAGATGTTTTGGTACAATGACTTTCAGGTTCTAGGGGTTGTTCTTCCGCATTAGTTTAGTTAGTTTTATTTAAACCTTTGGAGTTTATGGGAACTCTATATAAATTCTACATTTAAACCTGCTTCTGTATCTTTAAATATCTAGCTTTGGGGTTAGTTGGTTAGTAGTAATGGTTCTCCCACCGGAGGGTTAGTGTGGGTGCCAATCACGGCGGTCTGGGTCGTGACAACATCTTTTATTGTTGCTTTCACATTGATTTGAGTTGAATTGAGTTGAGTTGAGGTGAGTATGTTTTTTCTTTCTATCAGTTTAGCTATATATCCCTATGTTCAGTTTTCCCTTTACATGCTCGTACATTTAATGTATTGATGTCATTTAGCCTGCATCGTTGCATGATGCAGATACAGGTATTCAGGATCATCAACCGGCGCTTCGTTGATCCCATCGCATTCCAGCTAGCTTTTGTGAGCCTCCTTGCTTTCCAGAGGGTTTCACGTTATGGTTTTGTTTTGTTTATATGTCATGGGTCTTGTCCCGATATCTATCATAGTTATTAGAGGCTTCATAGTCAATAGTAGTATGAGGAGTCTTTCATTGTCCCTTGTTGATGTTTTAAATACTTTGAGTTGAACAATTATTTTTATTGAGTAAGTATATTGAGTTAAACTATCATAGTAATGAGATCTTATGAGTTAATCTTTGCATTTGAGTTTCCAAGTTGTTGAGTAAGTCTTCCGCTGAGTATTGAGTCAGGCCAAGGGTTCGCTTGGGGACATGCGATGGTTCTCTAGTGCCAGCCATGTCCTTGGTGGTGGCTCGTGGTGTGATTTTTATGAAGCTAACTCCACACGCTCTACATCGGCAACACGCATAACCTCAAACACTTTCTGCAGTTCCTCCACTATTTCCCCCTGTGAACTCAGGGGGATTAATTCTCAAAAACTCACAGATTTTGGATGTATCAGCTACATCCTGAAAAACCACTCTCTGTTGACCAGCTTGATTTGCCAGAACTTGACTCAACATCCGGATAGTATCCCGGAACTCAACTTTGGTGACCTCTCCCTGAGGGGGTTGCACTTCTAGTGCATTAGGAACTTCTGGAACTTGCAGATTAGCATTCCTTCTAGCAGGACGTCCTCGAACAGCTCTTTGTGGAGGCATGATCTAAAAAGATACGCGCAAGCACGAGTTAGAGAAAACTTTTATAGAATTGAACTCTATCGCAGGAAAAAAAGTAAGAAGAAAGTGAAACGTTTTCCTAAATGTTGTAGCCTCCTAATTATAGATGTGGCGTGCTTCACATTGATAAAAAAGACTCTACAGATAGGACTTCATAGACACCCTAGGACTCTTAAACTCTATGCTTTGATACAAAGTTTGTCACGCCCTGAGCCTACACCCTAGACGTGGCCGGCACATAAGAACCATCGGTGGTCCCCAAGAGAACCCTTGGCCTAGCTGATTACTTCGCAGAAGACTTACTCAATTTAAAATAGGAACTTTAAATGTGAAGATTAACTCATAAGGTCTCAACAATATCTTCACTTAAAGTATGTTTGGAAATACTGACATAAACATAAGAAAGCAACTCAAAGTCTCAAAACATCTCAAGGGAAATAGGGAGAGACTCCACTACTTCTAACTATCTATGAAGCCTCTAAGTACTACTATAGTTGTTGGGAAAATACCATCGACAACTTAACAAAGCAAAAACAATAATGTGAAGCCCTCTTGAAAGCAATGAGGCTCACCAAAACTAGCTGGAGTGCAAATGTGATCAACGAAGCGCCTGCTGATGACCCTGAACACATGTATCTGCATCATAAATAAGATGTAGGTCGAATGATGTCAGTACATTGAATGTACGAGCATGTAAGGGAAAACTGAAACATATATAGCAGAACTGATAACATGGGAAGACAATACTCACCTCAACTCAACTCCAATATGAAAGCAACAATAAGAGATGCAATATTTAAAGCTTTTAAAATAGTAGATATCAACTCAAAATGTATAAAAATACTATAACAAACTCTTTACTCTTATTTGGAAGGTTTTCTAATCGAAAACCATTACCATGAGCTATGTGATGATACATCGTCTCGCCCACGTTGCTAGAACTGCTCTATACCTTGTCAGGGTATAGAACACCTCAACTAAGTGGATCCATTAAGCTATGCTTATAAGAAATAAGGAATAGTCTAAAAGGTACGACCCTTTACCCATGTTGACTACATGGTTTATGAGGAATGTGAGTTTTCTGAACTCGTCCCTGTATCAGTGCTCAATACTACTCCCAATAATATAAAATTATGCTCAAATGTATAAAACATAAATCTTTCTCAACTTGAGATAATTACTCAAAAGTTTCTCTTTAAAGAGGTAATACTCTGAAAATATCTCTAAACTCAAAACTCATTTCGAAATCGATGTTTGTCTCTTTGAAAATGTAAAAGTGTTACATTTAGGAATACTTAGTTTCCTTATACTCATTTTTGAAACATGAAACAAAAATCTTCTCATTCTCATACTCATTTACTCAAGACTTAGTTTAAATCTAAGGTTGATTGGAAAAAACTTCTCAAAATGACTCAAAAAGGACCTCTCGAACTTTCCTCTTTAATATTTACTTTAATTTGAAATGTAAATTACGACGTGTGATTAGGACATGTAGGATCTCTCATGGATTAGTGAAGACTTTAAGAGTTTATATCGAGAAGAAAACATAGACACGATTCGAAAGAATGCATACAGAATGATGGATAGAGAAGAAAAGGGCTTGACGACCCTGGCGCCAGGCCTCAAATTACATGGCTGCTTTTGGGGTGCATTGCAGGCACAGGGCGCCAGCCCCACAACTGTAGCGGCTAGGTCCCGGCGCACCGCCTCACCCCGAATCCTAGAAATCTTATAAATTTTTCTATCAATTTCAGTTCCTAACTCGTCTAGAATCAATTGGTTTCTTCCAAACTCTCTTTTATTCACAAACCCAACAAGAAATTATCAAAATTCCACTCAATTTATATTAAGAAACTCAACTCATACTCAAGATCCTAGACTGAAGACACTCAAAATTCCTATTGTTAAAGAATGAAGCTAAATTTAAGAACTATTCAAGAATCTTTACATAAACGATTTCATGGATGAATTCATGGAAGTATTACATATATGGCGTGAGGAAGAAACATTCCATCACTATCGGAAACCTCACATACCTGGAAAGAACGATGTTCTTGGCGAAATTCCTCAATTCTTGATGAACGCTTGAACTTAGCCCTTTCTCTCTTCTTGAAACTTCGCCCTAAAATTCTTAGTGTTTAGGAATGTGTAAAATTAACTTTGTGTCGGATTAGACCCTTAAATTGGATGAGGAAAACTTGGTCAAGCCTAGTGGGGTAAGGAAAAGACCAAAATACGCTTTTCTCAAACAGATGAAATGCCTTAACTAGAGAGGCTTCACTCAAACGGGCATAACTTTTTACTCCAAGCACGAAATTTAGCAAACATGGCGTCGTTGGAAAGAGGACTCAAAGACCTTCGATTTGGTAGCCCATGGACTATCTAACTTCTTATGTGCTAAAATATATGGTCATCTGAAGTTGACGAAAAACTAAGACTTATCGAATTTCGAGGTGTTACAATGTGAGACCCGCATCGAGAATCCCAAAATTGACTCCGTCAAAAGGTCCTAATCGTCTAGCCCAGCTTGTGCCCCAAATTGGGGCTCAATCCTGGAATAGCCCAAGCGTACATGCAATAAAACACAGATTGAAGAAAAACAAAAGAGAGTTGGCAACCCTTTTAGGAAGGAAAATACCTCAAACGGAAAGCCCCCCCAACAGCTCCCAAACACTCCAAGGTATAGCGGATCAACAGGGACCTCGAGCACTTTGAATCACCACAATCAGATATCCAAAGCTCAAGAAATCTCATTTGGAAGAATGAGGGCTAAGCTGAAATTTTGGGATTTATATAACCGAATTTGGTGATAGAAGCACAATCTGGTTGCTAAAAGTCTGATATTTAATCGCTAATACCCTACACCAGGTATCAACACTTTAACTGGTTTTCTCAAACTCCAAATTCTCTAATGGGGTGTCCGGGATTTGTTTAGAACCCCGTGCGCGCAAAAATAAATATGCTACCCCATCTAATTCGGCAATCCAGACTCAAAGGAACCATCAAAACTTCCATCTGAGGTCGTTTCGATGAAAAGTGGGTCCCACACCCAAGTTCCATTTTAAGCTCAAAACCACAAAAAGGCTTAAAATAAGACCAGAAGCCTAGGGAATTGGACAGAAGGTCGTTCTAGACCAAACTCGACATTTCGGAGATAACAGTGCTGACAGAATTCTCATCCTAGCGGAAGGGTTTGTCCAATTTAAGTGACGGTATTTATTAGGGATTATTTATATTTATTTATTTAGAGTTGCCACTTGGAATTGAGTTATAGTGCTCCAAGTCACCTTTTCTTTTTAATCCCTAATCAAAAGAAAATGACTATTTATTATAGTCTGCGAATTAGACGTTCGGGTAAGGAATTCTATTGACAGAGGGGAAGTGTCACAACCCAAGCCTACACCCTGGATATGATCGACACTCGAGAACCATTGCTGGTCCTCAAGTTAACCCACATCCTGGTTGACTACAAACGGAAGACTAACTCAAGCATACTTAAGAATCAAATTAAAAGAAACAATTATAAACAGTTTACTCAATCTCAAAATTGAACTGAATATACTGAGTATGGAACATAAGTTTTAAATAAAACATTAGAAACTGAAATACTCTCCAAAAATATATATCTATGAAGAAAATAAATGTGAAGTCCCCCGGGATGCATGGAGGCTCACCTAAGCTATCTGAAGTGCAAAGTGATCAATGAAATGCATATTGATGATCCTAAGAACCTGTATATGCATCATTAAAAGATGCAGGTCGAATGGCATCAGTACATTGAATGTACGAGTATGTAATCTAGTTGAATAACAAATAACTGAACTGATAAGACTGCAATAGATAAAACTAAACTCAACTGAATGTAAAGGTTTAAAGGAATGAAATCAGTTAAAACTTTAAAAAACAATTACTCACCTCTGAAACTCAATATATTAAGTGATATAATAAAAATAAATTTTCAACTCTATTTGGGAGATTCTCTAACCGACAACCATCACTATGAGTTATGTGATGATACAGCGTCTCACCCACGCTGCTAGAACTGTCCTATACCTTGCCAAGGTATAGAACTCCTCAACTAAGTGGATCCACTAAGCTATGCTCGAAAGCAATAAGGAGTCATCTAAAAAGTATGATCCTTTACCCATGTTGGCATACATGGTTTATGAGTATTTTGAGTTGTCTGAACTCATCCCCATATTCGTGCTCAATACTACTCCAAATAATATATATACTCATACTCAAATGTATAAGACATACTCTTTCTCTAGTTTGAGATAATTGCTCAAACTATCCTCTTAAAAGAGGTAACTGCTCTGAAATATCTCTATACTCATAAACTTGTTTAGAAATCAAAGTTTCTCCTTTCTCAAAATTATACTCTCTTTCTTCATGTAAAAATGAAAAATTTGGGAAATACTTAGTTGCCTTATACTCTTTCTCAAACTCCTCTTTACTTCCTGAAAAACTCAGTTTAAAACACAATCGTTGGCTTTAAAAGATTGTCAAAATTTATAACTCAAAATAGGGTTCATGCTGAAATATAGACAAGAGTGAATCAACACAAGGATCTCAATAACAATATAGAAAACTCAATACTTCAAACTCAAGGACTCAGAACTCAACAATACTACTCATCTGAAGAATACTCAATTCTTGGAGTTCATGCTGAACTATAGACATAAACAAATCAACTCAAGAATCTCAATTGCATAACATATAGCAATTCAATAATTAGGAATAGAATTTCAAAAGAAAAGGAACTCAAGAACTCAAAACCAACTCAATAAAAGCTCTTGACCTTTTCTCTTCAACTCACTTTAGTTTTGAATGAAAATTAAAACATGTGATTAGAACATTTAGAAACTCTCAAGGGAGAATAGAGCCTTTATGAGCTAATGCATAGAAGGGAAACATAGTGACAACTTAAAGGAACATGTGCCAGATGAAACAAGGATAAATTAGCTCAGCGACTCCTGGCGCGTCACCCCACCACTTCTGGCGACTGTTGGCGCGCCGCGCCAGGCCCCAAATTACTGGGGCTGGATTTGGGCGTACTGCGGCATGTCGCCCCAGCACTCCACGCGTACTGGTGGTGCGCCACCCAAGCCCTTCCCAGTGACTTCGATTAATTTTTTTGGTAAAATTAAAGCTTCAAACTAGGTTAGATTTGGAGAATTTCTCTTAAACTCTCCTTGATTCTCAAACCCAACACAAATTCATAAAAAAATCATACAATCCCTTTCAAAAATCATAACTCATACTCAAGATCCTCAACCCAAGAAACTCAAAACTTGCATTGTTAAAGAATTAAACTAAAATCAAGAACTACTCAAGAAAATTTTAACATAACGATTTCATGGATGAATTTATGGATGAATTAGATGTATGGCGTGAGGACGAACAAGTCCAACACTGTGAGAAGCCTTACATACCTAGAAAGAACGATAATCTTGGTGAAAACCACAAGTCTTGAAGAACGCTTGAACTTAGCCCTTTTTCTCATCTTGAAACCTCGCTCTAAATCCTAATTGCTTAGGAACGTGAATAGGTGATTTAGAATCTGATTAGACCCTTAATTGAGTTAGGAAAAACGTGCAAAGCCTAGTGGGAAAAAGGAAAAGTCCAGATATCATTTCCTAAAATGAATGGAATGCCTTAAATAGCGAGGCTTCACTCAAAACAGCCATAACTTTTTACTGGAGCTCAAAATTTAGCAATCTTGGCATCGATGGAAAGAGGACTCAAAGACCTTCGATTTGATAGGTCATGCGCCACCTAACACTTTATCTTCTAAAAGATATGGTCGATTGGACTTGACCCAAAACTAAAAACGGATGGGTGACTTGAACGAATTTCCCTTTAGTTGTTTTTTTTTGAAATTTGGGGTGTTACATCTAGTGACCTTAACAGACAAAAAAATTAGAATCACTCAGTACAATATTATTCATGAACAAAGAATGGTTCGAGTCTTAACTTAGAAATTTTTGGAATGTTACAATATTTCTCCCTTGAGATCATTCGTCCACGAATGACGGTTAAAATAAGAATATCAAGGAAATGAGTTACTCTTACTATCTTTCTGACTTCTGAACTTGCCTTCTAACATAGACGGAACTAACTCCAACTAAGAGTTTGGAACAGTCTATGGCACATAAGCCAAGAACGATATGAGTTTGAACATAGTCACGCTCTATCTAAAGCTATCTTTACTTACACAAAGGTATCTGGGTATGAAGTAAAAATAAAAATAATTTGCCTTGACTGATATAGTTGATAACTTTTAAGCTTAGCAACACTCCTCAACTATGCTCACCTTTCTGATTACTACACTCCATTAGCTGCAACTCATAGTTCCCCCTAGAGTATATGACTACTCTTACAAACGTCTAAGTCAAATTGTTTGCTCTTATTGCGTTCAAGCCTAATCTCTAAATCACAAGATGACAAACACGAGATAGTTATGCTAATATAAACCACAAGATTAAGGTTTTATGTCCCTATAGGGAGTCTCATCCAAGGAATACCTCTCTTTATAACTGCATTCAACCCACCTCAAACCCAAATAAAGAGACACCTAACACACCATTCTTTTATTCACATGTTAACAACACCACATTCAAGCTTAATACTATAACCACTCCATGGACTCTTACTAACCAACCTTCTAAGAATTTCACATTCTCTCATCATCTCTACCAATTGAAATTTCACGCATTACTTTCAAGAACTGATTAATTTCTCTCATTTAACTATTACTCATAGTGAAAATTCATTCATCCTTCCTCCACTTTTATAACCTTATATGGATTAAGCACACTACTGCTACCAACATAAGAAACATCAATCTTCCTGTTTTATCATCACTCAACCACTATCATAAACATCGCTCTCTAACTAAAAAAAACACTGAAAGATCTTTAGGGAGAAAGATCATAAGCACGATTCATTTGAGAACTATGATATATGAATACGCATGGCATACCATTATGTTGCTATCCATTGAGAGTAACTCATGAATTTGTGAGACTGAGCATACTATGAGACATGAGTACTTATATGAATAAGTTCATATCATGAGGCTGATATCCATAACTCTACGGAGTAAGATTGAGATCAATAGGCTAAAGTCTTTGCCCCTCATTCTAGAAACTGAGCGTAGATGTGAATCTCTATGAAGTGTATGAGCATAGGTCATAGACACAATTCTGATATTAGAAACATCAATAAGATAATGGAATGAATGAACTTTGAGTAATATTCAAGACTATGAATAGATTGATATATCTCTAAAACTCTTTCTAAGCACATCGCTAACTGATTCTCCACACTTGAATCGATTTCTCATCTTACAGCTCCCCCTTAGGTCTGAAGTTGACACTTTAAAGCTATGGATCTATTGCATCATCTCTAAACTGGTCTATATTTTCTTTACTCTAATACTCTATAAAGGGTTATCTCATGACTACTGAACCCTCCATGTGCAGGTACTCTGGTTCCTTCTAAGACTTCTCTTTAAGATGATTCTATTAACCTCTTCTCATTGTCTTATAAGGTTGTTTCATCTAACTCTTAAAGGAAAAACAATGATTATATCAGCCTATTCTACATTGACAGCTCAAATATACTATCTATGCACATATGAAAAATCATTAACTTAATTGGAACCTCATCTGATTACATATAATCTTGGGTACACCTCTTAATGCTCTTGTTACTCTAATGACTTAGCCACACTTCACTACTCTTATCTAAAACTTAGAATCACATACTTGTACCACTCACATTCATTGTAACTAACTTATTAATTCCTTACCTACTCTATGTCAAGCCTACCAGATCAGATCTCAAACTAACATCATCACCCTCATGTTTCCATCCTTTTGATCACGACAATCATCTCAAATTCAAGTTGTGTCTATTACTAAACACGGATATTAATATAATTTCTCGCATACTATACTAACTGATAAATAGTTGATAAAATTAAGAAACACTCTCCCACTAAGATATCATGACAAGTAGGTAATCTTTATCTCGCAGTCTACATACTTACAGTTTATCGTCACATTTCCTTTCACAATTTAATTACTATTTATCCATTCACTATACATCATTGCTTAATTAGTTCTATAACCCTCTGAATATTATGGGTTCTCCCTTAAAATCATAAGCCTCACTTAGATCTATCACCTCATGAATACTCTACTCTTTAATTCAATACCTATACTTGGCCTTCACTAACACAATGTTACATTGACATAAAGTCCCTTCTAGTTAAAGTATACTCTAACTCATCCATACTAGTAAATCTTACTCTACCTTCTATCATGAAATCTACACAAAGTTATCACTTCTCAGGCTACCCATAAGGGAAAACTCCTCATTAATAACTTACTGGTGCATGACTACAACTACCTAATTTACCTCCATGCCCTCTCCCTTCTTAGATTATTATACCTCTGCATGCATTCTTCTAACTTTGGACACTTTTTCTACTACTGCTTATAACATCATTACTCATACTATTTTTTCGGGTGAAAATATTACCCAAGCTCTAAAACACACTTTCTCATAAGGGTTTCAACTGAAGCAAGATTTAGAGAAGAGATTCTAGGAGTACATCTCACTTTTATCTCAAACGCACAATTCATATGAATAAGAGTGAATTCTTTCGAATCTCAAAACCTAAGCTCACTCACGAGCTCTCTCAAGCCCCTCAACAGTGTCATGACTTCCTTAGGACTTTTGCTGAGAGTAATTCATCGATAAGGATGCAGGCTTTTCTTTTCAACCACCTTGAGTATGAGGGGTAGTCTAATGGATTTTTGAAATGCACAAGTCGGAATAAGTTCCTCATGACACAATTCTATTGGATGACTTAGAGTATGAAGAAGGGAAACTTCTCTTCAATGTTTGTAGTCCCTTATTTATAGAAGTGGGGCCCTCATAACCATAAATAAGATCCTACTGACACTTGAACTCTGTGCTCTAACACCAAGTTTTTCACGACCTGAGCCTACACCCTGGACATGGCTGGCACTCGAGAACTGTTGTTGGTCCTCAAATAAACCCACATCCTGGTTTACTACAAGCGGAAGACTAACTCAAGCATACATAAGCATCAAATTGAAAGAAATATTTAAAAATAGTTTACTTAATCTCAAAACTGAACTGAATATACTAAGTATGAAACATAAGTTTTAAATAAAACATCTGAAACTAAAATACTCTCCAAAATTGTATATCTACTAAGCCTCTACTGTATATAGACGAGTGTCGGGACAAGACTCACGACTACTCAAAACAACTATCTAGAAAATATAAAGTGATCTCAACGAAATGCCTATTGATGTTCCTAAGAACCTGTATAAGCATCATTAAAAGATGCAGGTCGAATGAGATCAGTACATTGAATGTACGAGTATGTAATATAATTGAATAACAAATAACTGAACTGATAAGACGACAATAGATAAAACATAAACTCAATTAAATGTAAAGGATTAAAGAAATGAAATCATTTAAAACTTTACAAAAACACTTACTCACCTCTGAAACTCAACATATTGAATGATAGAATAAAAATACACGTTTAACTCTATTTGGGAGATTTTCTAACCGACAACCATCACTTTAAGCTACGTGATGATACAGCGTCTCGCTAACGCTGCTAGAACTGTCTTATACCTTGTCGGGGTATAGAAAACTTCAACTAAGTGGATCCCTTAAGCCATACTCAAAAGCAATAAGGAGTTATTTAAAAAGTATGATCCTTTACCCATGTTGGCATACATGATTGATGAGCATTTTGAGTTTTCTGAACTCATCCTTATATCGGTGGTCAATACTAATCCCAATAATACATATACGCATGGTCAAATGTATAAAACATATTATTTTCCTATTTGAGATAATTGCTCAAACTATGCTCTTAAAAGATGTAACTGCTCTGAAATATCTCTAAACTCATAAAATCGTTTAGATATCAAAGTTTCTCCTTTCTCAAAATAGTACTCTCTTTCTTCGTGTAAAAAAAATAATTGAAAAATACTTAGTTCCCTTATACTCTTTCTCAAACTCCTCTTTACTTCCTGAAAAACTCAGTTTAAAACACAATCGTTGGCTTTAAAAGATTCTCAAAATTTATAATTTAAAAAAGGGTTCATGCTGAAATATAGAAATGAGTGAATCAACTCAAGGATATCAATAACAATATAGAAAACTCAATACTCACAACTCAAAAACTCAAGGACTCAGAACTCAGAACTCAACGATACTACTCAACACAAAAATACTTAATTCATAGGCTTCATACTGAACTATAGACATGAACAAATCAACACAAGAATCTCAAATGTATAACATATAGCAATTCAATAATGAGGAATAGAATTTCAAAAGAATAGGAACTCAAAAACTCAAAACCAACTCAATAAAAGCTCTTGAACTTTTCTCTTAAACTCACTTTAGTATTGAATGAAAATTAAAAAAATTGATTAGAACATGTAGGTCGTAAGGGGGAATGGAGCCTTTATGAGCTAATGAAAAGAAGGGAAACATAGCCACAACTTAAAGGAATATGCACTGGATGAAACAAGGAAAAATTGGCTCAGCGACTCCAGGCGTACTACTGGTGCGTCGCCCCAGCACTCCTGGCGTACTACTGGTGCGTCGCCCCAGACCACAAATTACCGGGATTGGATTTGGGCGTACTTCTAGCGCGTTTCCCCAGAACTACTTCCGTACTGGTGGCGCGCCGCCCCAGCCTTCCCCAATGACTTCGACAGTTGTTGTTGTTTTTGTTGTTGTTGTTGTTGTTGTACGTGCGTTGCACATGTGTCCCATGCTAATTATGTGGAGTTGTTATGACGATATATATATTCTTGAACGTGTATGTTTCCCATGTATCTCATGCTTAATTATTACAATAACTTTGAAAATATTATAATTAGTGTGATAAGTTGCACAAAAATTGAAGATTTGCATACATATTAAGAAGTTGTTGTCGAATGAGAGTAGTGTTTTACAAAAGTTATATAGAAATTTGATGAATCTATGTGTTCCTTAAGATGTCTAGAAGATGATCATTGTGTGATAACTTGCATACTAATTGAAGAGAAAAAAATACAAGCTCAAACCAATGACTGGTGAGCTTATTCAATAAAGATTATTATCAGTAGAAGATACATCATGCTGAAATATTGCTATCAAGAGAATTTCAAAAGTAATATTGGAACAATTTTAATTATGTATTTTTTTAATATATCAAGTATTCAACTTGATAAAAGTTTAGTTAAAAATATTTCATGTTCTGAAAATTTTTCCTTCTTTCTAAGAAATTGTAGCCTCCACCTTATTAAAATCACATATAGGTCAAGAAGTTGTTATCGAATGTGAATTGTGTTTTGTAAAAATTGCACATAAATTCGATCAACACATACCTTTCTTATGATAGCTAATGGATCATTGTCAATTTTTTGTTGTACACCTACAAAAAAATAGTTATTATTAGTGATAAAATAATAATTACTTAAATATCTAATTGATGTATATAAATCATAATTATTATAGGTACGTGTACCCCTTGCCTAATTCAAAATTATTAGTTCTATCATCTGTGAATTTAACAAAAAAAAAATTAGTTAAATTATGTAAATTGATTCCTAACCAAAATTTACACAAACAAGAATATACAGAAATTGATTCCTAACCAAAATTTACACAAACAAGAATATACAGTTTCATGATACTCCAAGAATTTATAATTAAAAAGAAAGTAATCTTACCTGATTTGATATTTTCATGATAAATCTCTATGTTGCAAGAGGTGAAATAACTATGATACAAACGTTTGCATACCCAAGTAAAATGAACTTTCAACTAATCAGAAAATATATATGAATAAGTCGAATTAAAGACAATAACTTATAATGTGAATAGAAAAAATAGAGCAAATAAGAAGAAGTAGAAAAGAGAGACACAAACACAAAATGAATATGAAAAAATGTCGCCTACACAAAGTAGGATTGATAATCTAATAATTTGATGAATTGAAATAGTTGTCTTGTGATTTTTCACTATATATACACAATATATAGCATTTAGTAAATGAATATATTATATTGAATTGATCAAAAGAATTTACTCCGCATTGAATATACCAAGTAACTTTTCCAATTCTCCATATGTTTATTACTACAAAGAGATGTTTTACTTTTTGCATTAGAAATCGGAAGATAAAGCATTTACAGAAATTGAATACACATAATGTAACGACCTGATTCCGTCGTTAGGGAAAAGCCAATGGGGAAAGAATTTGGGTCAGAAAACTTTTGAGTAGTAACTTGGAAATTCCTAGCCTAGTCCAGATATGGATGAAATATGAGTCATGTGAGGTCTAGGGAAATCTGGTAATGAATAAGAGATATAATTATGTTTTTGATCATATCAGTAGATAACTAAGACATTAAGGAACCCGTACAACTTTACGGAATCGAATTCGGGCGAGTAGAACTCTCAAAACTGATCTTAGCGTGAACAGGTATTTTCTGAATGTCATGGGTTGAAGGTGTGTTGTGAAAAGGGGGTTTGGAACTCTGATTTTAACTCTCTGTCTCCGTGTAATCCGTCAAGAGGGGATTATTCCCATCAGGGCAGGGCCGCTGTAGGGGGATGAGGTCCGCCACAGTAGGACAGACACGACTTAAGTAGGAAATAAACCCCAAAAATGTTATTATTCTGCAAGTTTCATTCTTGAGAGCTAAGGAATGACCTATGGCAAGTTCTTGATAGTTTTCCACCTCTTCTAGCACTAAAGGTAAGGATTTTACTCCCCTAATCCGTATTTTGATTCGTAGAACTTAGTTTCTTGGGTAATTATTATTGGGGAAAGGTTTTGATCTGGGAATTATGATAGAAAAATCTCTAATTTGGATATTGGGATTATGGGTTTGGTCTTGGGTTATTTATAATCCGGGTAAATTAGACCTTAATTATTGATCCTCGCGTTATATTGATTGTTTGTAGACTAAGAACAAGTGGAAAGAATCCGGAAAGGGAAGGATCAAGTTTCTTAGGAGTATTCAAGATTTGTTCGACGTAGGTAATGGTTTGATTTTATGTTTGTGTGATGTATGTTAGTATTTGCTTCATTGTAATGCATGTATGTATGTGAATATTGCACTATTGATCACACATATTGTAAATGAGTATGAATGAATGATTGTAAGCCATGAATTAACACTTGATTGTATGATTATGAGAATGTAAATTGTTATTGTGATTGTGGCATGTTGAATGGATCGGGTGTCACGTTCCGACACATTAACTGGGATCGGATGTCACGTACCGACATACATATTAGATTGGATGTCACGTTCTGACACACTAACTGGGATTGGATATCACTTACCGACGTATATATTGGATCGGGTGTCACGTTCCAAGACACTAAATAGGATCGGATATCGCGTACCGACATACATATTAAATCGGGTGTCACGATCCGGCACACTAACTCTTGCTATGCCATTTGGCATAGTCTGGTTGCAGGGTCAGGGATGTTTCATAGGTGAATACGAAGACAATCTCCAACAGCTTCTACTGTTCCTTCCATGTGGTGGAAGATGTGTCATTAGTTATTGAATTTTATACCCTGTATTCTTAGAAGCTCTTGTACCTGTTTAGACTAGATCCCTGGGGTGTTATTCATTTTACAATTTAACTTTGGATTGTTTAAACCCTTTATTATGTAAAAATATCATGAATTTCCTTTTATCTCTAGTTTTCTTAATCTTTCTCATGTTTTAACCGTTTGGGGATCAAGGGTCCTCCTACTTAGGTGTTAGAGTAGGTGCCCGCACGGCCCGGTGGGTTGGGTTGTGACAAATTTTTATCATAGCCCAGGTTGTCGGTCTCCCAGTACAAGAAAAAATGTGGAATAGACTCCTACGGATTGGTGTGTTGACGTCCACACCTAACCTTCAGGAAGCTATGAAGCATTTAATGAAGTCGTTCCATTTCTTCTCTCCTTCCATGCGTGTTGTCACTTGTTTTATGGGTTGAGTCCAATTGGTACCTTCAGATTCCAATTGGTATCTCAAAAAAGTGAACTGGATGCCGTAGTCGCGGCTGAAGGGACACAAGCAAGGTAAATTGGAACCGAGAAGGTTCCAATTGGTATCTGGCCTTAGAGGCTGTATAAATGCATGGGTGATCAGCTAATGGTCATCCATGAAGCGAATTAAGTTAATAATTTTGACTTGCCTGTGTGATTTAGCTTGAAATTGTGATTATGTGCATGGTGTTGTCTGAATAACTACTGTTGTGTGAAGTGTACTTGCTTGAATGCTATGATGTGATTATGTGCACAGTGTTGCCTGTCTAGATTTCGAGGTGTGCAGTGTATTTGCCTAAATGTTTGAAAGTATGTGAGTTATGATTGCTTGGGTTTTCGTGAACTTGTTGTCAGAGAGAGAGTCATCACTTTGTTATGTGCAAAGGTCTAGAGATAATCTACGATGTGATTCGTAAAACGAATTCTTGACGTGTGACATGATATACTTATGAGAGGGAAAGCAACTTTTAGTTGTGCATGGACTTACCATTGATAAAGAGGGTAAGGGAAAAGAACTACTTGTGACTGTAGGGAAACTCCGGTTTCAGGAAATTCGGGAGTGATCAGGAACCATGTAAGAAAAAGGGCTATTATTGCATAATAGTGGAATTTATTGTTATGAAAGGTTCCCCTGACGTGTTTTGCAACCGATTATAAACCGTGTGATTAATAGGCATATTCTTAGGATGTGCATGCTTGTTGTGTTAAATTAGTGGGAAAAGGTTCTGGAGTGTATACCGTTGGGTTAACCTTGGGGTGGACAACGCCTATCTTAGCTAAGAGGGTTATCCTAAATATTTAATTATGGCCCTGGGAGTCAATGAAAAACTCTAGAAACGGGGAGAACCCCCAGGAAGTGTTGTCCTGGAAACTGACCCCGTTAGGGCCGCTGGGGCAGGATCATCCCGCCAGGGCAGGACCGCCAGAGTGGCAAGTCTCCCAACAGAGCAGGACATGGCGAGACAGAATCTCAGCCCTGTCTCACCTGCTTTTCCCTTGTTTTGCCTATGGATTCAGAATCGTGCATGGGCTAACTTCCGCAATCCAATAAGTACTCCGCAATAGAAAAGTGAGTTATAATCACCTAGCATTTAATTACGACTTTGAAAATTGCAAAACAAGCATCCATGTGCTTACAAAAACTTAAGTAAAAGCAAAAAGGGAAGTAGAAATATTGTTTGATACATGCCCAAGCGGGGCAAACCCAAATCAAGGTACATGGCGAGGGGGAGTCTTATCATCGGAATCTAGGTCCTTCGGGCTACCTCGCTCAACCAGGAGAACTCCTGAAAGTCCTCCGGCTCAAGCCTGGGAAGCTCCCACTGGGGGGCGACGCAAGAGAAAATTACCTTAATGGCCTTCCACATCCGTACCATTAGACGGTCCCTCTCTAGATTCTTCTTCTTCTCCCATCGTAGCTGGCGGCGGAGCATCTCAATATCGAAGGCAGTGGAGGGTGGAACTGGAGTCAAGGTGCTAGCATAGGAGCTTCCCAATCTCCTCCAGACGGCCGACGGGTCCTCCTCTACACGAGCGCCTGATAGTGGGGGCTGAGACTGGGTAGGAGGGGTGTCGTCGGCCTCATCATCATCCTCTCCCTCGTCGTCCGCCTCAGCCGCTGCTCTACTGCTACCAACCCCGTCCGCCTTTCTTTTCTTTCTTCCCAGGGTGGAGGGCTGCCTGATCAAAAGAGGATGAAAAGGGGGATCCATAGGAAGTACCTCATCAGTGTCAAAGAGTGGCACCCCCGCCTTCTTGCACATCGCCGTCACTAGTCTTTGTAGGAAGAATGCTTTCTTGTTTCCTCTATAGAACATCTTCCACTCGGATATGATCTGTGCCCCCACATTGAGCCTAATCCCCTGCACTGGACAAGCCACCACTAGAGCTCGAGGGAAGGTCACGTTTGTGCGGTTTCCCGATGGGCGGATCCTCCTAGATACTAGGTGAAGCCATCTCTTGGCATCCGGTGACCAGTGAGTACTGGTGATGCCCTCCGTAGTAGCCCAGTGAACCCGGTCCCGGTGCACAGCCTCGACCAGTGTGTCCCGCAGCCAACCTAAATCCATCTCCCTCAGCCTGGTCTCGAACTATGAGTTGGAGACCTCCGGCACCTCGAGCACTGTATTAACGAACTAAGTGCTCAGAGGGATGTTAACTCCTCGGATGCAGCTGGTAGGGTGAGGATCGTCCCAGCGGACACTAGGGAGTAGGGAATAGAACTCCATCACCCAGCTTGAGCGCGCAACAGAGGGAGCCTCTATCAGCGAACCCCAGCCAAACTCCATTAGCCGAGCATGGAAGGCGGGTGCTTTCTCCGCGAAGCCCACCAGGTGGAAACCCCACTCGCACAAAAAATTGGTGTTCCAGTGATCATGGTGCCTCTGCCGACTTGCAGCATCAGGGAACCGGACGAAGGACAAGTTTTCTTCATTGATTCCATCCATGTTTAGACAAGCCTCCAAAATTCATGAAACGTACACGTTAGAACTTCATGGAATTAGTCAATCCCTAGCTAAGGAAAGGAAAAATTTCTATTTGAAGTGGCAAGAGGCCACTGATCCGCAGGATCCCACCACAGCGGCCCCGCCACAACGGGAGAGAGGCTGCCAGAGTGGCCTTCATGAGGGTGCGATAATGGCACCCTTTCACCCCAAAACTTCATTTTTAGCAAAATTTTCACCATATCTGTGTTTCTAGAGTACCCTAGTACCTAAATATGTGAAGACACTAACATTTCAACTCCTAGATGGTACCCGAATTCGGGTTTTCCACCAAGAACACTATTCAGCTTCCCCTACCAATATTGGAATCATTTCGGCCATATTATCTCAAAGTCCTTACGCTCAAAATATTGTGGAAACATTGTGAGCGTAAGGGAGCAACCGATTCGTTCCATGCAATTGTTGTTAAGCAAGCATTGAAGTAATTAGAGTAGGGAGCAAGGGCTTTACCTTAAGACTGACATTCGGAGCCAAGCAATCGAGAAAGTTTTTGGAGATTTGGGGTGGGTATAAGAGGAAATGGGGAAACCGTTCCCCTTTCCCCTTCTAAACTGATCTCGACCTTCCGCCACGGCGGGAGGGTCTCACCACAGCGGGAACCGTGCCGCTCTGGTATGGTCAGGCCAGGCAAATTGGCGCGTCTCTCTTCCTCCGTGTGTTGCCTCGTTCCCCTAGCCGGTTCCCTGGGTAAGATCCTTTCGTGCCTAAACCTTGGGAACCGCTATCTTTCGTTCTTCCATGATGGGCCGATCTGTTAGTTTCGAAGTACTCCGAATTGGCTCGTGCTTACTCCTCCACTTGTCGTTCGGGGATGAATGAGGGGTAAATTGGTATCTATTGTAATGACCTGAACCATCGTTACTTATAAAGGGCAAAACATCGTGAGTAACTGGACCCCACTATCGCGCCAGAGTGGGATGATGCCGCTACGACGGCGGTGCCCCATCGGGATAGGAGCGCCAGAGCGGGATGGTTGGAGGGCAGAACTTAATGACGTGAAGTCTTATTTCCTCCTTTTTCCCTAAGTACCAAAAAGAGGCGAGGGTCACCCCAGAAATCCTCAAAAGGGTGCTCTAGGCTTGGGAAGGAAGGATAAATAGATTTCTAGCGCAAGGTTGACGACAACTCGCTGATTTCCATCCAACATCCACCGTCTCATATTCTAGAAGCCAGGATTGGAGCTACAATCCCTCTGCAGCTTCTTGGCGCCCAGGTAGGCTAGGTTTACTTACTTGAGTAGTCGTAAATTCATGCTCACTACGTAATATATTTCTAATTGACGGTAGAATTCATGTTTAGGCCTTCGGGCACAGAAAAATAAACGGTTGTACATGTACTTCTAGTTATTAAATATGATGTGTATCATGGGAGGGGGGCAGGAAGCCTCGTTCTGTGAACTAAGGGTAAGTGATGGTTCGACTTCCCATTTGTGTTATATATGCTTGTTCATTGCTCCATTGTATGCATGCATGTGAATAGAGAAACATGAATAGAACCTAATGAAATGACTATGTATGGAAAATTACATGCCATGAACCTGTTACTTAACTGTGTGACTATGTGAACTGTTCATTATGGGTGTGATTGTGGCTGTGGTTGTGCTGACTGGATGGGGTGTCACGTTTCGACACGTATAATGGATCGAGTGTCACGTTGACACATATATTAGACCGGGTATCACGTTCTGATACATATATATTGGATTGAGTGTCACGTTCTAACACACTAACAGTTTGGGTGTGGGTTCCATGAGAGGACCATTTGTGATTACTACATTAATATATACTTGTCATTGATACTGGGGAATCATATATTGCTCCTAAAATGATGACTGATTATGTCTTTAGGACTAACAAATGCTCCTACATCTTTTATGGACTTAATGAACAGGGTGTTAAAAAAGTATTTGGATTTGTTCGTTATCCTCTATATTGATGATATACACATTTATTCTCAGAGTGAGGAGGAGCATGCGACTCATTTGAGAATTGTTCTGCAAACTCTCAAAAATCTCCAGTTATTCACTAAGTTCAGCAAATGTGAATTCTGGTTACAGTCTGTCACTTTCCGTGGTCATGTGGTATCCAACGAAGGGATCCAAATGGATTCACAGAAAATTAAGGCAGTACAGCACTGGCCCAGATGCACCTCTCCAACAGATATCAGAAGTTTCTTGGGTTTGGCCGAATATTACAGGAGATTTGTTGAAGGATTTTCATCCATAGCTTCCCCATTGACCAATCTGACTCAGAAAAAGGTCAAGTTTCAGTGGTCAGATGAGTGTGAGAAAAGCTTCTCAGAACTGAAGACTAGGTTGACTACATCTCCTGTCTTGACTCTACCAGATGGTTCAGACTGTTATGTGATTTATTGTGATGCATCCAGGGTCGTCCTAGGTTGTGTGTTGATGCAGCAAGGTAAGGTCATAGCTTATGCTTTTAGACAGCTTAAGGTTCATGGGAAGAACTACCCGACTCATGACCTCGAGCTTGCAGCCGTAGTATTTTCCCTAAAGATTTGGAGACACTACTTGTATGGTGTTCATGTTGATGTATTCACAGCTCATAAGAGCCTCCAGTATGTGTTCACCCAGAAAGAGTTGAATCTTTGTCAGAGGAGATGGCTTGAGTTCCTCAAAGACTATGACATGAATGTTCTTTACCATCCCGGTAAGGCCAATGTAGTAGCCGATGCTCTCAGTAGACTGTCTATGAATAGTGTAGCACATGTAGAGGAAGAAAGGAAAAAGCTAGCCAAAGATGTTCACCGGGTTGCTCGCTTAGGATTTTGCCTTACAGACACATCAAATAGTGAGGTGATAGCTCAGAATGGATCAATATCTTCATTGGTAGCAAAGATTAAGGAAAAACAGGATAGTGATCCTATATTACTTAAGTTGAAAGGTGCAGTTCATGGACAGAAAGTTAAGGTTTTTTCCCAAGAGGGAGATGGTGTACTTCGTTACCAAGGTCGCTTCTGTGTTCCTAATGTGGGTGAGTTGAGGCAGTAGATCCTTACAGAAGCTCATAACTCTAGGTATTCCATTCATCCAGGTGCCACTAAGATGTACCGTGATCTACGGGAAGTCTTTTGGTGGAACGGAATGAAGAGGGACATAACAGATTTTGTGGCAAAGTGTCCTAATTGCCAATATGTTAAGGTAGAACATCAGAAACCAGGAGGTATGACTCAAGAGATTAACATTCCTACATGGAAGTGGTAAGTGATAAACATGGACTACATCATGGTTTTACCTCGTACTCACAGACAGCATGACTCCATTTGGGTGATAGTAGACAGAGTCACTAAGTCGGCTCACTTCTTGGCTGTCAAGACTACAGATTCAGCGGAGGACTACACCACACTCTACATCAATGAGATAGTCAGTTTGCATGGGATTCCCTTGTCTATAATCTTAGATAGAGGTCCTCACTTTACCTCTCATTTCTGGAAATCGTTTCAGAAAGGTCTTGGTACTCAAGTAAATCTCAGTACAATATTTCATCCATAAATGGATGGTCAGGCAGAACGTACCATTCAGACTTTAGATGACATGTTGAGAGCTTGTGTGATCGATTTCAAGGGAAGTTGAGATGATCACCTACCTCTCATAGAGTTCGACTATAATAATAGCTTTCATTCTAGTATTCAGATGGCCCCATATGAGGCATTATATGGGAGTAGATGCAGGTCTCTGATTGGTTGGGTTGAAGTAGGTGAAGCAGCCTTGATTGGGACAGATTCGGTTCATGAGGCTATGGAAAAAGTTCAACTCATATGGGATAGACTTAAGATAGCCCAGAGTCGTCAGAAGTCCTATGCAGATGTGAGGAGAAGGGACTTAGAGTTTGAAATCGATGATTGGGTTTTTCTGAAGGTGTCACCTATGAAGGGGGTGATGAGATTTGGCAAGAAAGGGAAGCTCCGCCCTAGATATGTAAGTACTTACAAAATCCTGAAAAGGGTTGGTAATCTGGCTTATGAGTTAGAGTTGCCCGCGGAACTAGCAGGGGTTCATCCAGTCTTTCACATTTTCTTGTTGAAGAAGTCCGTGGGTGATCCGGCATCAATAGTTCCATTAGAGAGTATGGCTGTGAAGGATAGTCTCACTTATGAAAAACTGCCAGTTGAGATCCTTGACCGTCAGGTTCGTAGGTTGAGAAATAAAGAAGTCGCTTCAGTGAAGGTTTTGTGGTGGAGTCAGTCCGTAGAGGGAGCTACTTGGGAAGCAGAAACAGCAATGAAGGCCAAGTATCCTCATCTCTTTCCTTCCCATTCCATTTCAGCTTGAGGCAATAGTTCCTCTCCAGCCCTTCAGTTACTTTTGCGTAAAAATCAGTCTCAGTATCATGTTCCTTAAGTTGTTCTTGCATTTTCAGCATATATGCATGTTCTTGGAACTCAGTTCAGTTAAAATTCAGTTTCTAGTATTTAGTCGTAGGGATTGCAGCTCCTTCCCTCCATACTCAGCTAGTTTCGACTTCATTCGAGGATGAATGTTCCCAAGGAGAGATAATGTAACACCCCAGATTCGAGAAAGACTAAAATGCAGATTTTCAGAACTTACAGGTGCCACCGACGGAAACCACGGCCCGTGGTCTGGATCATGGACCGTAGGTTGGCCACCCAGAATTCCCAAGAAAACCACGAGCTATGGCCGAAACTATAAACCGTAGGTGGGACCACGGTCTGTGGTCCAGTGTCGGGGGATCGTGGCCCTCAAACCAAGCCCTAGATGCAAAACGACGCCCTGCCAGGACGGACCGTCATTCAGTCCACGGTCCGTCGGTCAGGTCCATCGATGGCCTCATTCAACTTTTAAGTTAGGGTCGTTTTGGTCTTTTCCCCTACGCATTGGGCATTTAAACTACGCCGTTTAATACCTAAATTACGTCGTTTTACTTAGTTTAAGCCTAATAATTTAGTCAGAACCTACCCAATATCTATATTCTCCAAAATCCATAGAACTTAGAGCAAAAAGAGAAGAAAAGGCCAAGAACATGCGGCAGGTTTGCTTCAAGTTCCAGCCCCAAAATCGAAGGATTTCTCCATAGATTTTGTCACCATGTATGTGGGATTTCACTAGTGGATTCCTTTCATCCACTAGGTCCCTATAATTCAGTCAGTTCCTTGATTCTCTATATCTTGTTTTTAGACTTAGGGTTTTCTAAAACCTTGGATAATTACTATGATTTAGCTATTGTAGTATCCTAAATCGAAATACCATGTTTCTTGGAAAATTTGTTTAGTTCCTTGTATGAAACTCAGAACCCTAGTTGTGTAGATTCTATTAGTTCATGAATTGAACATGCTAGGTCAGTTAAGAAGATATTCATGCTCCAGATATCGAATGTTACATATCAGTATATAAATGTTGCATTCCCAGATTTGCATGTTAGTATTTGAGCTATTCAGTATGTCAGTATTTCAGTTACATTTCAGTCTTATACATATTCAGTTGGTAGTACAGTTAATACCAAGTTGGACTAGGGTTCAACGTACCCTTATAGTCCCCGAGCTACGTGCCCCTATAGGATTATAAGTCCCCTCTGTGGGCATCAGATTTAGTGATCATGCAGTCATGCCTTTATACCCCTAGCAAGGTTTATTGGGTCCTCTCGATGGGGTGTATACGTCGGACTCCATGTTTAGCTCACGTGGTTTTATGTCGGTCGATAGTAGCTCCCACAGTCAGACTCTAGTGCATTTGACCAGGTTTTTAGTTTATACTTCAGTATTCAATTTCAGCATTTTATGTTCATGATTAGTTCTTGGTCATTGCATTTAGCTCAGTTTCAGTTATATTCAACATTTATCTTCCATTCAGATTATATTATTGCTCAGCTATATTTTGTTCAGCTATTATCTACATCTTGCATGCTCAGTACATTCCAAGTACTAACGCATACTCTGCGCTACATCCTTTCATGATGTAGGTTCAGGTACTCAGCATCCAGATCACGCTTAGATCGATTATCTGTCCGCACTCAGCAGCTTCAGTGGTGAGTCCTCATATTCTGAGGACAATAGACATGCTTTTATTTAGTCTTTACTTTCAGTTTCAGTTTTGTTAGAGTTAGCTGGGGAGCATGTCCCAGCAACTCAACTCAGTTAGAGGCTTTCCAGACATAGTATTAGAATCAGCTTGACTTGTTGAGTTTGATATTTCAGTTGTTATTAAACTCTTAGTATGGTTTATACATTCAGAATAGATGGGTATTTCCCACTTTCAGTTACCACTGTTTTAGGTTCCACATAGTTCTTGTTTATTTAGTTATCTTTCAGTACGCTTATGATATGCCAGACACTGGGTTAGCTTGGGGTCACTCGTGATCCTAGGTCCCGTATTACGTCAAGGGGGTAGCCTCGGAGCGTGACAAAATGTCACAAATTAGGAAATATTTATCATAGGAGAAAATAAAAAATAAATGTCTCGGACTAGGAAGTGTTTATCCTAGGAGAAAATAAAAAATAACAGTCTCAGACTAAAACGTGTTTATCCTAGGAGAAAATGAAAAAATAAATGTCTCAGACTTGAAAGTGTTTATCCTAGGAGAAAAGAAAAATAAATTTCTTAGACTAGGAAGTCTTTATCCTAGAGAAAAGAAAAAAGAAATGGCTCAGAATAGGAAGTGTTTATCCTACGAGAAAATGAAAAATAACGTCTCCGACTAGGAAGTTTTTATCCTGGGAGAAAATCTATATATTATAATAAAGTTGGATATGAAAATAGTGACATGACGCTCTCTAAGGGCTTGATTCTTATTTATCTTTTTGTGGGTTTCTTGGAATTTTTCTCTTATTTCTTCAATTATTTTATTTTCATACCTCTTCAATTACATAAATTTTACTCTTAATAAATATTAATAATGATCGTAACTCCTAACCTTTCGTATTCATAAACCTCAAATAGTTTAATATACAAATTTATGACATCTTAAAATCACACTTATAAAAACCTACTTTGAGACATATGTGATGATTGTTTTTGTTTTTACATTTTTCCTTATTCTTCATCTTTTATCTCTTTTGTTGGTTAATTTTTTGTCTTCTTTGATCTCATTTTTCAGGAGAGAGATCTATAATGAAGATTTTTAGACATTTTTGTGCAGTTCAATTTTACAAGGTAAAACTATTTGATGTGCCAAATATAGTTATCACCCTTTCTCTGTTGCAATTATAAATTGAATATTATTATTTTTGAATTCATGATAATATGAATCACAATTTTTTTAGAAAAAACTATTTTTTTTTCTTTGCTTCTCTTTGTAGTTTATAAATACTTTTTTTCTTCTTTTTGTAGTTTTTGGAGCATTAGGTTATGTTATGTTAATAACAAGATCCTTCCTTTATCTTTAACTCATAATTAAAAATTCTTTAAAGTTTTCATTTGATTAGTTAACTTCATTTTTATATTTTGTTGTTGTTGTTGTTGTTGTTGTTGTAAGGCTAACTTATTTTGTTTTCATGTCAGGATATTTTTGAAAATAAAAGCTGAAAAGAAAGCCAACACATACATGTATGCTACTCAATAGAACATGTATATATAATTTTGTAGTCATGTAAATCAACTTTTAATAAATATTAAGATAGAACATGAGAATGTAAAATTAATTCATAATTTTTAAAATATTTTATAATTTATAAATATATGTTTATTGATATTGAACTTTGTAATCTTCATATTTTTAGATTTTTTTTTATTAATATTATAAGTTCTCAAGTTGTTGAAATTTTCTGAGATCACTATAACAATCTGTTTGGTCAGAAATTGAAATACAAAAGTATTTGTTTAGGATATAAATAATTTGGTAAATTTGTTCTCTCTCAATCTACTTTCTTTACTAACATAAGAATTATCTAGATAAAAAAAAAATTGGTGTAGCACATCTCTTTGACCAAGAATCTTATTTATCTTTTTTTTTGACATTTTTTTTGTTTATTTATTTCTTATTATTGTACAAAAATGAATGTATCAATTACTACTCCTTCATTTATTCATATTTTTATTATAAAAATTTAATTATCTTTATTTATCGTACTTTAATGACTATTGATGATCATAATTCCTAAATTATATTAATAATCATGTTCATGATATCATTTGATATTTCATATTGTTTTCCTATAAATAGAGGCATTATAAAAAAAAATCATAAAAAAATGATCAAATTTATATGTATAGTAAAATTAGGAATTATATATATATGAGAAAGACATAAATTCCCCCTTGAACTTCTTCCGAAAAGTCAGTTACACGCTTAAACTAATATGACGACCTATTACACACTCAATCTTGTTTAAAGTGAAATTAATACCCCCTTCCGAAGACAATACCAGTTTTTGTATAAAAATGTGTTATACATGCGTTTTGACACATAAATAAGATTATTTTAATTTTCTTAAACCATTTTTGCTTAATATTTTCTTAGACTTTAACAAAAAGTAGAAACCTAGGCTTTCTTCCTCCTCTTACCTTACATTTCTTTCTTCTTAAAATTCATTTCTTTTTTCTTCTTCATTATTCATAAATTGAAGGGAAAACACGAAATTTGAAGACTAGGAAGTGCTTATCCTAGGAGAAAATGAAAATAAAGGTCTTAGACTAGGAATTGTTTATCTTACGAGAAAATAATACAAAAGTCTCAGACTAGGAAGTGTTTATCCTAGGAGAAATTTAAAAAAAGAGTCTCAAACTAGGAAGTGTTTATCCTAGGAGAAGAAAAATAACGGTATCAGACTAGGAAACTTTTTCCTAGGAGAAAATAAAAATAATAGTATCAAACTCGGAAGTGTTTATTCTAGGAGAAAAATAAAAAATAAATGTCTCAGACTAGGAAGTGTTTATCCTAGAAGAAAATGAAAAATAAAGGTCTCAGATTAGGAAGCGTTTATCCTAGGAGAAAAAAAAAAGAACTGTCTCAGACTAGGAAGTGTTTGTCCTAGGAGAAAATGAAAAATAAATGTCCCAAGAAGTGTTTATCCTTTGAGAAACAAACAATAAATGTTTCAAACTAGGAAGTGTTTATCTTAGAAGAAAAAAAAATATCTCAGACTAGGAAGTATTTATCCTAGGAGAAAATAAAAATAACAATCTTAGACTAAGAAGTGTTTATCCTAGGAGAAAATAAAAATAACAATCTCAGACTAGGAAGTGTTTATCATAGGAGAAAATAAAAAATAACGGTCTCAGAGTAGGAAGTGTTTATCCTAGGAGAGAATTAAAAATAATAATTTGTGCAAACATAAAAAGAAAAAAAATGATAAAAGTTTTTATTTCAACTCTATTGGTAAATCTGAAACTCTGAAACAATGTTTATTTCAACTAGAAAGCCCCTGTTTCAAAAAAGAAGAAGAAAACTGTGAGTTTTTAAATGTGTCGGTTTATGGCTTTAACTTTTAGGATGATTGCTCCTGTTATCACCATATTTCAAGTTGATTTCAACTTGTTTTGATTTTTTCATTTGCTAGTTATCCCATCTTGATAATCTCGGAGACATCTCTAGTTATTCACAGTTTCAAACATCACATTTATTATATTGTTTCCACCCTCCAACAATCATTGAATCTTATATTCATATAAATTCTAAAAATTTGTCAATTGTTGACAAGTTACTACCCATATCACTATTTCTTGAATCATATCACATTTTATGTGCTGGCCAGACTTTGCTTTGTGTAATTGAAGAGATGGTAGCAATTTTGAAATCTTTTTTTTTTTTAATGAAAGGCTAAATGAAGGAAAAATTGCAGACCGAATTGAGAGACAAAATAAGAAAAAATAATATTTGACCCTTTTGAGAGGAAACAATGGATAACTTTAAGAGTGGTGGTCAATTTAAGTTATCATGATGTAACGACCAGATTCTGTCGTTAGGAAAAAGCCAATGGGGAAAGAATTGGGGTCAGAAAATATTTTGGTAGTAACTTGGGATTTCCTAACCTAGTCCAGATCAGTGAGGTCTAGGGAAATATGGTAACGAATGAGAGATCTAATTATGAATTTGATCATATGAGTAGATAGTTAAGACGTTAAGGAACCTGTAGGACTTTACAGAATCAAATTCGGGCGAGTAAAACTCCCTAAACTGATCTTAGCGTGAACAGGTAATTTTTGAGTGTCATGGGTTGAAGGTGTGTTCTGAAATGGGGGTTTGAAACTCTTGAATTAAATCTCTGTCACCGTTCAAGACACCAAGGAGGGATTATTCCCGCCAGGGCTGGGCCGCTGTAGCGGGATGAGGTCCGCCACAGCGGGACAGACGCGACTTAAGTCGGAAATAAACCCCAAAGACGTTATTATTCTACAACATTCGATCTTGAGAGCTAAGGAACGATGCAGGGATATTTCTTGAAGTTTTTCCACCTCTTCTAGCACCAAATGTAAGGTTTTTATTCCCCGAATCCATTTTTCAATTGGTGGAACTTAGTTTCTTGGGTAATAATCGATGGGGGAGGGTTTTGATCTGGGATTTATGGTGGAAGAAACCCTAAACTGGGTATGTGGATCAAGGGTTTGGCCTAGGGTTGATATTATTGATTATAATCTGGGTAATTAGGTCTTGTTTATTGATCCTCGCATTATATTGATTGTTTCTAGACAAAGAACAAGCGAAAAGAATCTGGAAAGGGAAGAATCAAGTTTCTTAAGGGATTCAAGCTTTGTTCGAGGAAGGTGATGGTTACGATTTCATGTTTGTGTGATGTATGTTAGTAATTGCTTTATTGTAATGCATGTATGTATGCGACTGTTGCACTATTGATCACACTTATGGTAAATGAGTATGAATGAATGATTGTATGCCATGAATCAACACTTGATTGTATGATTATGAGAATATACATTATGATTGTGATTGTGGTATGTTGAATGGAATGGGTGTCATATTCTGACACACTAACTGGGATCGGATGTCACGTACCGACATACAAATTGGAACGGGTGCCACGGTCCGACACACTAACTTGGAACGGGTGCCACGATCTGGTACACTAACAGTTTGAGTATGGGTTCCATGAGAGGTCCAATGACTTGTTATATATATGCGTATTATTGAGAATGTGGAATTGTACATTGCTCCTAATATGATGACTGATATTGTATATGTTCGGTATATACCTTTTTACTGCGTTGTGATTACTTTTTTATATTGCACTTATTGGGATAGCCGTGTGATCCTACCAGTACACTGTGGTTGTGTACTGATACTGCACTTGCTCTTTCTTTGTTGAGTACAGGGCATCTTCAGGCGGCTACTGACAGACCTCGGTTAGGAGATTAGTGATCAACATTGGATTCAAGGGTGAGCCAGTTCTTTCAGGCTGCCATGGGTCCTATATTAGTTAGTCCACTCATTCGGACTTAGACTAGTACCTTAGATAATCTTATGTTAGATTGGGTTGCACCCATGTTCTTAGAATTGTTGAACTTTAGAGTTTTGGTACATTGACTTTCAGGTTCTAGGAATTATTTCCGCAATTATTTTGTTAGACTTCGTAGTTTATGGGAACTCCCTATTTTTCCTTTAGACATTTAAACCCGCTTCCGTATCTTTAAATGCTTTAGTTTTCATTAATTTGGTTAGTTGGGTTGTAGTAACGGTTCTCCCACCGGAGGGTTAGTGTGGGTGCCAATCACGACGGTCTGGACCGTTACAAACTTAGTATCAGAGCCCTAGGTTTGTTGATCTCGGTGTACCAAAATGAGTCTAGTAGATTCTTACGGAAAGTTACAGAGACGTCTGTACTTTTCTTCGAGAGGCTATAGGACTTTAGGAAATCTCTCTATTTTCTCGTCTCCTTTCTTGCTATAACTTGGTTTCAATTGGTATCTAGTGATACCAATTGGTATCTAATCTCCTTCACTTTTCTGTCCGCAGATGGTTAACACTAGATTCAACGGCGTCAGACCCATAGCTCCCATCAATTAAACAGTTGAGGAGTCCGCTGTGAGAGGTCACGGTCGAGGCAGGGGTAGAGGAAGAGCAAGGGGCAGAGGCCGAGGAAGGGTAGCACCTACTAGGGAGGGAGCACCAGTTGAGAATTCTCCCATAGATGAGGTTCCTCCCATGCATCATGAAGAGGTAGAAGAGAACGTGGAAATTGAGGATGAAGGGGATGTTGGACAGGAAGAGAATGCACTGGCTAGGAATATCGGCGTTCCTCCCTTAGACACAGTGTTAGCTCAACAAATCATGTCATTTCTGAAAGGATTGGTTGGTCCCGGAATTCCTCCAGCAGTGCAAGCTACTCAACCCCAACCAACCGCCCCGTTACTGTTATTAGTCCCAAAGGTGACGCAAAATTAGGTATTGATGCCTTTTTCCATCCTTTGTTGGGTCCCCTAATGACTGGTAATGAACATGAGATGTTGACTAAGTTTCTGAAATTGAAACCGCCTGTGTTGCATGGTTCTGAGTGTGAGGACGCCTATGAGTACATCCTAGATTGTTATGAGAGGCTTCGTAAGTTGGGAATTGTCCATCAGCATGGAGTAGAGTTCACGACCTTCCAACTGCAGGGCGAGGCTAAACAGTGGTGGAGAGCATATGTGGAATGCAAATCTTCAGCTTTACCTCCACTCACTTGGACACAGTTTCATGCTCTATTCTTGGAAAAATATGTGTCCCAGACCTTGAGAGATCGTAAGAAGGATGAATTCATGGCTTTAGAGCAAGGTGGTATGTCTGTGGATGCTTATGAGGCCAAGTTCCATGCTTTGTATAGATATGCTACGCAATTGGTGACTACTGAGGAAGAGAGGATCCAACTATTTGTTAAGGGACCGAATTCTGAGTTATAGGTATTGTCTGTGCACATGGCAGGGAAAAGTTTTAATGAGGTAACAAATTTTGTGAAGAAAGTGGAGGGGGTGAGGCGAGACGGGCAGGCTAAGGCGTTGGCTAAGAAAGCTAAGAGCATCGTTAACTTTCAGGGTTCCTACTCCAGAGGTTCAGGGAGGCTGACACTTGCTGCCCGGCCAATTCAGTCCGCTATGCCCGCTTCTACAGGTAATTACTTGGGAACTCCACATCAGAATTTTATTCAGGATAGCTAGGGAGCCGCACCTTCGGTGGGCAGCAGGCCATATTTTGATCGCACTTGTTATAATTGTTGAGAACCTGGGCATATGAGGAGAGATTGTCCCATCCTGCACATGTTGGACCCCGCGCAACAACAGACTAGAGCAGTGGTACCCGTGGGAAATGGTAATAATGTTCGAGGATGCCCACAAGGTAGGTGAGGAGGAAATCAGTGAGGCTGTGGAGGTCGGGGAAATGGTAACACAGGCAGAGGTACGACGCAGCCAGGCAGGGAAGTCACCCGTCAAGATGACAAGGCTCAGTGTTATGCCTTTCCAGGCAAGAGCGAGGCACAGTCTTCCGATGCAGTGATCACATGTACTATTCTTGTTTGTGACCGGATGTCTAATATGTTGTTTGATCCGGGTTCAACTTATTCTTATGTGTCCGTTCAGTTTGCCTTGGGATTTGATATGAATTGTGATGTACTTGATGCCCCCATCCATATTTCTACCCCAGTTGGAGAGTCTGTCATAGTCACCCATGTCTATCGTGCTTGTCCTATCTTGTTTATGGGTTTTCATACTTGGGTTGATTAGTTATTTTTGATATGGTTGACTTCTATACAATCTTAGGCATGACTTGGTTGTCCCCCCTATTATGTTGTGCTTAATTGTAATCCTAAGTCTTTGACTCTAGAGATACCCGGTAGGGAAAAGTTAGAGTGGGAAGGGGTGTACAAGCCTAAGCCAGCTAATATCATATCCTCCATAAGGGTTAGGAAACTGGTGGGGCAGGGTTGTTTGGCTTATTTGGCTCATATTCGGGATGTTGAGGTTGAGTCTCCCTCTATTGAGTCTATTCCTGTGGTGTCAGAATTTAGAGAAGTGTTTCCTATTGATTTTCCTGGTATGCCTCCGGATAGAGATATAGATTTTTGTATTGACTTGGAACCTGCTACTCGCCCCATTTCCATCCCTACGTATCACATAGCTCCGGCAGAATTAAGAGAGCTTAAGGCTGAAATCTAAGAACTTCTTGATAAAGGTTTCATTCGTCCTAGTGCTTCCCCATGGGTTGCTCTTGTCTTGTTTGTTAAGAAAAAGGATGGTAGTATGAGAATGTGCATAGACTATTGACAATTGAATAGGGTAACCATTCGGAACAAATATCCACTACCTCAGATAGATGATATTTTGACCAGTTGCAGGGTGCATCCATTTTATCTAAGATTGATCTAAGGTCTGGCTATCATCAATTAAAGATTAGCCCTGAGGATATACCAAAAATGACATTTAGGACCCGCTATGGGTACAACGAGTTTCTAGTTATGTCGCTTGGGTTGACAAATGCGCCTGTAGCTTTCATGAGTTTGATGAATGGGCTGTTCAAACCATTTCTTGATTCGTTTGTTATAGTGTTTATTGATGATATTCTTGTTTATTCAAAAAATAAGAAAGAGCATACCGACCATCTTTGTATCATTCTAGGTGTTCTTGGGAAACAAAAGTTGTATGCAAAATTTTCTAAGTGTGAATTTTGGTTGACTTCGGTTGCTTTTTTGGGGCATGTAGTTTCAAAGGAAAGACTAATGGTAGATCCCCAAAAGATTGAAGAGGTTAGGAATTGGGTTTGACCAAGTTCTGTGACTGAAATTAGGAGTTTTGTGGGGCTTGCCAGCTATTATCGTTGATTTGTGAAGAATTTTTCTTCTATTGCCACACATCTGACAAGGTTGACCAAAAAGGAGGTACCTTTTGAATGGACTGAAAAATGTGAGGAGAGCTTTCAAAAGCTCAAGACTCTCTTGACCTCAGCACCTATTCTTGCACTACCAGTGGAAGGTAAGGAATTTATTATTTATTGCGATGCTTCGCATTCGGGTTTGGGTGTTGTGTTGATGCAGGAGAAAAATGTCATAGCTTATGTGTCACGGCAGTTGAAGGTACATGAACAAAATTACCCAACACATGATTTAGAGTTGGCAGCGGTAGTGTTTGCTCTTAATATCTGGCGGCATTATCTTTATGGTTTCAAATGTGAGGTATTTACTGACCATCATAGCCTACAACATGTATTCACTCAAAAGGATCTAAATCTGAGAAAGTAAAGGTGGATGGAGTTACTCAAGGATTATGATGTTACCATCCAGGTAAGGCTACGTAGTGGCAGACTCATTAAGCCGGAAGATGGTAAGTATGGGTAGTCTAGCTTGCTTGGGTGTGAGCAAGAGACATTTGGCTAAAGAAATTCAACATTTGTAGTCTAAGTTCATGCAGTTGAGCATCTCAGAAAAAGGTGGGGTGTTAGCTAGCATTGATGTTAGGGCCACCTTCATTAAGGAGATCAAGGCCAAACAGTTTGAAAATGAGAATTTGGATGAGCTTAGAAAAAAGATATGGTTCTTGATGCAGGGGATGTGCTCAGTTTTAAAGGAAGGATTTGTGTTCCTAGAGTGGGCGACCTGATTCAGAGTTTATTGAAAGAATCCCATGGTTTGCGGTATTCCATTCATCCAGGTGTGACTAAGATGTACCGAGATTTGAAGCGAATTTATTGGTGGCCTGACATGAAGAAATAGCAGAGTTTATGGCTAAGTGTCAAAATTGCCAACAAGTAAAATATGAGCATCAAAGGCCTGTAGGTTTGCTTTAAAGAATGCCAATTCCGGAATGGAAGTGGGAAAGGATAGCCATGGATTTCGTGGTTGGTCTTCCCAAGACTTTGGGAAAATTTGATTCTATTTGGGTAGTGATTGACAGATTGATGAAGTCAGCCCATTTTATTCCCGTCAGAGTAGACTATAGTGCGCAGCAATTGGCTAAGGTGTATGTAAAAGAGATAGTAAGGCTGCACGGGGTGCCCCTTTCTATCATCTCAGACAGTGGTACGCAGTTCACATCCAAGTTTTGGGGAAAATTACATGAGGAGTTGGGTACTCAACTCACTTTTAGCATAGCATACCATCTGCAGACGGACGGACTGTCAGAAAGGACCATTCAACTGTTAGAGGACATGTTGAGGGCATGCGTGATCGACTTTGGAGGACATTGGGATAAGTTCCTACCCTTGTGTGAGTTCTCTTATAATAATAGTTACCTCTCCAGCATTGATATGACACCATTTGAGGCACTTGATGGGAGAGGATGTAGATCACCCAAAGGATGGTTTGAGGCTGGAGATGTGAAACCTTTAGGGGTTGACTTGGTGAGGGATGCTCAGGATAAGGTAAGAAGCATCCAAGCTAAGCTCCTAGCAGCCCAAAGTACACAGAAGAAGTATGGGGATCATAAGGTAAGAGACATGGCGTTACAGACTGGTGATAATTTATTTCTTAACGTGTCACCCATGAAAGGGGTGATGAGATTCGGCAAGAAGGGCAAGCTTAGTCCTCGATATATTGGACCCTTTGAGGTTCTTGACCGTGTAGGGCCAATGGCGTATAGGTTTGCTTTACCTCCTAACTTATCCGGGGTTCATCCGGTATTTCATGTGTCCATGTTAAAGAGATATTATTGGGACGGGGATTACATCATAAAATGGGACTCAATTGTGTTAGACAAAGACCTTCAGTATGAGGAAGAACCGATTGCAATTCTTGATTGTGATGTCCAGAAGCTGAGGACAAGGAGATTAAGTCCGTGAAAGCTAAATGGAAGCATCGTCCAGTTGAAGAAGCCACTTGGGAGACTGAGAAGGACATGCGAGACAAGTATTCCCAGTTATTCAACGATTCAGGTACTACTCTACCCTTACTTTAGCTAGTCTTTCCTAGTTGATCACTTGGGGACGACTGATGGGTAAATTAATATCTATTGTAACGACCTGATTCCTTCGTTAGGGAAACGACAATGGGGAAAGAAGTGGGGTCAGATTTTTTATTTTTTTGGTAACTTGGGATTTCCTAACTTAGTCAAGATTTGAACGAAATCAGAGTCAGTAAGGTCTAGGGAAATCAGGTAACGAGTTAGAGATCTAATTATGAATTTGATCACATTATTAGATAGCTAAGATGTTAAGGAACCCGTACGACTTTACGGAATCAAATTCGGGCGAGTAGAACTCCCGAAACTGATCTTAGCGTGAACGGGTAATTTTTTAGTGTCATGGGTTGAAGGTGTGTTGTGAAATGGGGGATTGAAACTCTTTAATTAATTCTCTGTATCCGTTCAAGCCTCCAAGGTGGGATTATTCCCGCTAGGGTAGGGCCGCTGTAGCGGGTTGAGGTCCGCCACAGCGGGACAGACGCGACTTAAGTCGGAAATAAACCCCAAAAATGTTATTATTCTGCAACATTCGATCTTGAGATATAAGGAACGACCCTGGGATATTTCTTGAAGGTTTTCCACCTGTTCTTGGACCATAGGTAAGGTTTTTACTCCCCGAATCCATTTGTCAATCCGTAGAACTTAGTTTCTTGGGTAATTATCGACGGGAGAGGGTTTTGATTTGGGATTTATGGTGGAAGAAGCCCTAAACTGGGTATGGGGATCCAGGGTTTGGCCTAGGGTTGATATTATTGATTATAATCCAGGTAATTAGGTCTTGTTTATTGATCCTCGCGTTATATTGATTGTTTCTAGACCAAGAACAAGCTGAAAGAATCTGGAAAGGGAAAAATCAAGTTTCTTATAGGATTCAATCTTTGTTCGAGGTAGGTGATGGTTGTGATTTCATGTTTGTGTGATGTATGTTAGTAATTGCTTCATTGTAATGCATGTCTGTATGCGAATGTTTCACTATTGATCACACCTATTGTAAATGAGTATGAATGCATGATTGTATCCCATGAATCAACACTTGATTGTATGATGATGAGAATATACATTGTGATTGTGATTGTGGTATGTTGAATGGAACGGGTGTCACGTTCCAACACACTAACTGGGATCGGATGTCACCTACCGACATATAAATTGGAATGGGTGTCACGATCTGACACACTAACTTAGAACGGGTGCCATGATCCGGTACACTAACAGTTTGAGTATGGGTTCCATAAGAGGACCAATGACTCGTTATATATATGCATATTATTGAGAATGTGGAATTGTACATTTCTCTTGATATGATGACTGATATTGTATATGTTCGGTGTATACCCGTTTACTGCATTGTGATTACTTGCTTATATTGCACTTATTGGGATAGCCGCGTTATCCCACCAGTACCTTCTGGTTGTGTACTGCTACTGCACTTGCTCTTTCTTTGTTGAGTACATGGCATCTTTAGGCGGCTACTAACATACCTCGCTTAGGAGATCAGTGATCAACATCGGATTCAAGGGTGAGCCAGTTCTTTCAGGCTGCCATGGGTCCTCTATTGTTTAGTCCACTTATTCGGACTTAGACTAGTACCTTAGATAATCTTATGTTAGATTGGGTTGCACCCATATTCTTAGAATTGTTGAACTTTAGAGTTTTGGTATATTGACTTTCAGGTTCTAGGCATTATTTCCGCAATTGTTTTGTTAGACTTCGGAGTTTATGGGAACTCTCTATTTTTCTTTAGACATTTAAACCTGCTTCCATATCTTTAAATGCTTTAGTTTTCATTTATTTGGTTAGTTGGGTTGTAGTAACGGTTCTCCCACCAGAGGGTTAGTGTGGGTGCCAATCACGACGGTCTGGGTCGTGACACATGACATGAATTTTGAGTTAAATGGTCCGATCTATTCAATCAATCTAAACTTCATCTTTATCAGACTTTCACCTTTTGAAGTCATACTTTTATGATTCAACCTTTCCACTAGATTTATGACTCACATTTGACTTGTGGTGCCTTGAATGGTTTTCACCAACAAGCCTTGCTCATTTTGTATATCTCCCACTCACCATCGCCTTACGGTGTCATGAGGATTTTCACCAATAAGACTCTCTCATTTTTCACTTTCTCTCAACTCTAAATGATTTTTGACTGTGCTTTTGAGGATTTTCATCGATAAAACTCTCACTTCTCCATAACCCTCACATGAGTAGCAACCAGGGAAGCGGTAGACCCTACCGATATTAGATGCTCCGATACTAACCGAAGTGGAAAAGCCAAACCTCCGATCAACCCCTAACTCAACTCTTGAGCTTAAAGAACTAATGTGTGTTTATGTCCAGCCCACTCTAGAAATTCCAACATATAGTCATAAATAAACGATCAACCCTACTGGGGACAGTCAACCCGACTCTGCTCTGAGGAGCACCGGATGTACCAAGAACTGAACCTACCTGAGGTGTACCATTGGAGGAGCTTAGACCTCCTAACAATGAATACCATGGAACCGAGGTAGACAAAGACCTTTTCAAAGCCTGAGCTTCCCCCTGACTCTCTGAATGCTGAGGAATGCCTCCAACCTCAAGGTCCATTCTCGGCTAAGGCCTCCTAGCGATATCATGTCATGAAACTCTAGTGGAATGTTTTGATGCGCTGTTAATGTCCATCAAATTTTTCATGCTATCCATCAAGGGGAGAGAGTAGATTCCAAGGAAGTAGTTTTAGATGTTACTCAAAGCAAAAACGCACAAGAAGAGTCAAAAACAGAATTTCCTATGAATGCCCTATAGCCTCTTGAAGATAGGATTCAAACGTCTCTGCATCGATCCGCACGACTCTATTAGGCATTTGCTCTCATAACAACGATGCCGGTCAACCTAGAGCTCAAATACAAAACTATCATGACCTGATTTCTCAAGTCATGATGACACATACTACACCCACCAGTAGCTAAGACTAACGTGGATCCATAATTAACAAACTACCAAGTGGAAGCCAACAACAAGAAGTTAGTTCTTAGAACCAAGTAGGAAAGGATAATCAATAAAACCATACATGAACCATCCCAAGATTTGACATCAGTTAGTATGTAGCTGAACATCTAATCAAAAATTGGAGTACAAGGCTTTCACAAGTACAAGACAAGTACAAGCTATCTCTGAATACAATATAAAGACTAAGCTTAGACAAAACAGATGGAAACCGGTAGCTCCAAATTCCAAGAGCTCACCCTAATCTCTGAAATCCTAAGCTGCTCCACATGACTCCAAATCAACGATGATAACTCAACTGCAATTTATAGGGGCAAAAGTATAGTATAAGTACCAAAAATGCTACTTAGTAGGCAACAACCGACTGAGCTCAAAAGGCAACACAAGTAGAAATAATACGTAATAAGGAAAGCATAGCTAGGACCAACCCAAGACTATGATGAGCCACCAAGGTCACAAGCATCAATGCAAGAAAAACAACCCAGAACAAGCCCTTAACGGAGCAAATCATAACTACAAGGCGATACAACAGAACCTAAAGCATCTAATGTCCTACTTAGTCTAAGGACACCATGAATCAACCCTAACAAGGATGAGCAAGATAATCTACATCACAAGCAAAACCACAACCTAAACTAAGGGTCCCAACCTAAACGACAGGGTGTCCAAGATTTGTTCCAAACCCCATGCATGCAAAAGAAATATGCTACCTCATCAAATTCGGCATTCCAAACTCAATGGAACCATCTAAACATCAATCTGAGATGGTTCTGATGAAAAGTGGGCTCCATACCCAAGTTTCTATTTAAGCTGAAAACCACAAAAAGGCTTAAAATGAGAATGAAAACCTAGGGAACTGCACAAAAGGTCGTTTTTGACCAAAATCGACATTTCAGAGCAAACCAAACTAATGGAATTATCTTCTGAGCATGTTTACCAAGAATGTTAATCAATGTCTTGATAATGCTCAACTAAACTTCTTCCGATTTAAACTGTAGGAGGTCGCTAGCAAGTATAAACCCAACGATGAGTTGGGGTCGATCCCACAGGGAGTGATACAGTAAATAATTCAATTATGAAGTAAAAGTGTGTTCTAATCTTTTGTAGAGGTAAAGGATTGCGTAACATAAAATAAATCTTGAAGTTTAAGTTATCAATATCAAAAAGGGGGGATTTAGTAACCAAGTTCTAACAACAAAAAATAACACGGGATTTGAACAATCAGAGTGAGGACCTTAGGAATGTGATCAGTCGAATGTTAATTTCACTTAATGGGTGATTACTAATTGTTACAAGTTGATGAATCTCAATGGGTAGGATAGGTTTTGAATATAATAGTCATCTCTCGATCAGCTATCATGTGAGTTCTCTCGAACCTAAACAATGACAATAAACCCAATTCCTTAATTAACCAACTTTCTCAAGCTGGGTTGTAAAGACGCAATCAAACCTACTTTCTCAAGATGGATCTTAAAGACACAATTAATCAAACTATCAATCGTTCATTCTTCTCTACTACCTATTTCTCAAGCAAGCATAGAGAGCTAAGCTAGAACCAAATTTGCAACTCCAGTTAATCAATTAAAACATGAACAAACAATTGAACCCATGTCAAAACAACATTAAATTCAGTAATTAATAATGCCCATAAGCTAATTAATGCATTAGACTACATCATCACACCCCATAAGGTAGAAGGTTTTAGGAAAACATAGCAAAAAGTAAGAAATCGTTACTAAATAGATTATCCATCCAAATTGTTAACAATCTGCAAATACCCAATGCCAAAATAAAAGCTCGAATCCAAAAACCTCAAATCCGAGATCCAAATTTTCTCCAAAAGTGTCCAACAATGTAAAAATGTGAAAAACTCTCAAAGCTCAAGAATACACCATCTAGGAACTTCTTTTCTTCTTTCTAAAATTGAATTTATACGTTCCCAAAAACTCAACACGGAGTCCAATTGGCGAGATTAGTCGAGCTGGCCGAGTTGTGTTTCTTCTCGACTTTTGGCTTGATTCTTGCATCAATTATTTCTGGAAAACTAGGTGAGCTGGATCGTGATCGCCGATCCATTCGACGTCTTACCAATCCATTCGGCGTCTCGCCTAATCATCCTTTTGCTCACCAAGTTAGCTTGGTACATGAGCTACTTTGCTGGAACTTTTAGCGAGCTAGAGGCTCACTCGGCGATTCGTCGAGTCTCTTTTGCGAGCTCCAATTTCTCTTCTGTTCAGCTTTACCAACTTTTTCCCTCTTTTTCACATCGTAATGTCCTTACCTTGTTCTTAAACCTTCATTTTTGCATATCAACACATTAACATCAGTTATGAGCACAAAATAGGCATTGAGGACAGTAATTCATTTAATAATAAGCCCTAAATTAGTCAAAATTCCTGACTCATCAACACCCCCAACTTAAACTTTTGGTTATCCTCAATTAAAACACAAGATCAATCAGGCTTATAGGGATATCTACAAATAGTGCTCCTTGAGACTCAACATGGATGCAAAAAAGGTTCATTTCACACTAGTAATGCTCAATTGTGCACTAAGAGTTTCAAACTATGAATAGCCATCATCAAACAAAGTTCAAGCTCATAATGCTTACTTTAAATGCAAATTCATGCTCAACAAGGGTATTCGAATGCCCTCACATCAAGAATGATTCCATGCTCTTCACAAGGCCAATCAAGGATTACAATTAAGGAATCAAAATCAACTTTCACACTCCCAATGAGAAAAACATGCACGATTGTATCCATAGGCTTGCCCATATTTTCCAACCAACACATCACTCGGCTTATTTAAGATCAAAAAGGTCTTTCAAGGCTTGTAATTGGGCCGAGGGTATGGGTATGATCATTTTGTCTTAGTGACTTCTACCTTCATGAAGCATGGCTCAAATTTCACTTCTTCTCATTTTCTTTCATTCCTTTCATCTTCACAACTCATCCTTGGCATATTCAAAGCACACAATTTTTTTGATATAGCTCGTCGGACACCCCTTTTATGTCCACAACATTTCTCAATGGATACGATTTTATCATTTCTTTTTCTCATTTCACCTTTTTCTTCTTTTTTTTATATGGAGGGGTTCCATCTTTTTCTTCAACACAAGTTCCCAAGCATGAATTTCATGAACTTCTTGCTTGATTTCTTTCCTCATTCTTACCATACCCTTAACTTATGTTTTTGGCCTAAGTTGGCTATTCAAACAAATCAATGTTTCACGAAGGTTTTACGTTGGGAGGACAAGGCCATTTGTGTTCATGTTTCATCCAAAGAAGAGGTTAGGCTAAAATGGTGTCAAGCTAGGTTCACACACTCACAAGGTGGTCACACAAGGGTTTAACAAATAGGATCACTCTATAAAATTCATGCCTAAGATCATTTCTTTCATTCACCAAAGTTAATCAATTGGACCAACGGGGCAAGTTTTAGGTATTACCATGCACATATTTCAAGTAAATCTCACCACATAAGGCATCCAACACATTCATAAATCATGACTCTACAAGTGAAGCTCACGTGCAAAGATCATTACAAGACTCATTTCGACAATCCAACTAGTCACAATGAGATGCTAAGAGTTCACACATGACTTATGCAACTCAAATTGCCTCGTTGGACTTGCACAAACATATCGTTCATCGATAGCACTATTCAAGTAATTAGTATTGACCACAACTGACACTCAAATGTACAAGCAAACATCAATCACACATAAAATTGAGCAATCAAGAGAGAAATCAATGAAATTAGACCAACATTCATTCACATTCAAGCAGCCAGGAGAAGTTTTAGCAAAAACAATAAAACAACAAAATATCCAAAAGACAGGACAAAAATACATTCACCCCACCAAAAAGATTTAAGTAGTGCCCTCAATGCAAAATAAAAATAGAAAGAATCAACATGACATAAAGTGGAACGATAATAGGGGTCACTGAATGAGAGGATGAAATTTGGAGTTAAAAGGATCAGAGGAGAAATGACTTTTTGATCCACACACTAATCGTTGAGCAATGTCAATGTCGCCTATCCACTCGGCAATTCACCGAGTAGACTCCATCTCATCGAAAGTTACAGAAAGTCGGCCCTTTAGGTGGTGAAAAAAGAAGAGATCAATCGGGCTCGCCGATCCACTTCGGCGAGTCACCAAGTTAATCATGAGCTCGTCAAAGATTCCATATTTGTCCTTATTCTTGGCCTTCAAAAAGCAATGCATTTGGGTGATCTGGGGGAACATTCCGTGACTCACCGAGTGGTTATTTCTCTCACCCATTAGCCTTTTTCTTCCTAAATAGGAACTCCAACCTACACATTCAACAAATGTTATTCAAATGAAAAATAGTAAACCTTGGGTTGCCTCCCAAGAAGCCCCTTATTTAACGTTGTGGCACGACGTGGCCATGCATTCAAGCCTTAAATTACTCCTCCCAAGAAGTGATAGATTCCCTTGGTAGTTTGGTCAACCACTTCGGTGCCTCCCCCATTAGAGAAAAGGGAAACAAACGGAGTCAGACTGAATCTTGAGTGATGTTCTTGAAGGAAAACGGCCCACACACATCCACGAAATTGCGAATGTGTTCATGAGGGTCCTCATAAACAAGTCCCCCAAAGAGACCTTTCATTTGCAACAACTGCAACATAGTACTGGTCACATGAAAAACCGCATTACCCAGAGTTAGAGGCAATCGAATAGTACCAGCACTTCCCAATTAATCTACGTTAAAATCGTGTAAGTTTCTGATGTCATCATTGTTCCCAAGTTGATACTCATCTCTTCACCTCTTTAGAGCAATCAACAAAGAAACAAAAATAAGAAAATTCTACTACAAAAAAATTAGTTTAGTAAAACACTTCAATAAAAGAATTCTAAACACCACTCTCCAGCAGCGGCACCATTTTTGATAACGCTCAACTACACTCCTTCCAATTCAAAGTGTAGGCGGTCGCTAACAAGTATAAACTCAACGATGAGTTGGGATCGATCCCACAGGGAGTGATACGGTAAAGAATTCAATTATAAAGTACAAACGTGTTCTAATCTTTTGTAGAGGTAAAGGATTGCGTAACATAAAATAAATTTTGAAGTTTTAGTTTTCAATATCAAAAAGGGGGATTTAGTAACCAAGTTCTAACAATAACAAATAATATGGGATTTGAACAAATTAGAGTGAGGACCTTAGATATGTGATCAGTCGAATGCTAATTTCACGTAATGGGTGATTACTCATTGCTACAAGTTGCTGAATCTCAATGGGTAAGATGAGTTTTGAATATAATAGTCATCTATCGATCAAATATCATTTTTCAAGTGATTTCTCTCGAACCTCAACAGGCTTAACAATGCCAATCAACCCAATTCCTTAATTAACCCACTTTCTCAAGCTGGGTTTTAAAGATGCAATAAAACACACTTTCTCAAGATGGATCTTATGGACGCAATCAATACAATTATCAATAATTCATTCTACTCTAATACCTTTTTCTCAAGCAAGCATAAAAAGCTAAGCTAGAATCGAATTTGCAACTTCAGTTCATCACTTAAAACATTAACAAACAATTGATTTCATATCAAAACAACATTAAATTTAGCAATTAATAATACCCATAAGCTAATTAATGCATTTGACTATATGATCATACCCCTAAGGTAGGGGGTTTTAGCCAAACATAGCAAAAAGAAAGAAATCGTTACCAAATAGGTTATCCATCCAAATTGTTAACAATCTGTAATTATCCAATGCCAAAATTAAAGCTAGAATCCTAAAACCTCAAATCTGAGATCCAAATCTTCTGCAAAAGTGTTCAACAATGTAAAAATGTGAAAAACTCTCAAATCTCAAGAATACATCGTATGGGAACTTCTTTTCTTCTTTCTAAAATTGAATTTATATGTTACCAAAAACTCAACACGGAGTCCATTTGGCGAGATTAGTTGAGCTCGCCGATCAACTCGGAGATCCACCGAGTTGTGTTTCTTCTCGCCTTTTGGCTTGACTCCTGCATCAATTTGTTCTTGAAAATTAGGCGTGTTGGATCGTGATCGCCGATCAATTCGGTGTCTCACCGAATCATCCTTTTTCTCCCCAAGTTGGCTTGGTACATGGTCTACCTTGCTAGAACTTTTGGCGAGCTAGAGGCTCACTCACAGAGTCACCGAGTGGCTTTTGTGAGCTCCAACTTCTCTTCTCTTCACCTTTTCCAACTTCTTCGCTCCTTTTTGCATCGTAATATCCTTGCCTTGTTCTTAGACCTTCATTGCTGCATATGAACACATTAACACCAGTTATAAGCACAAAATAGGTATTTAGGACACTAATTTATTGAATAGTAAGCCCTAAATGAGTCGAAATTCCTGACTGATCAAACCCTTGACTGAAGCGTCAAAGATAAAATATCTAACGGCACAAACTCACACTAGAAGACTCGGGGCCCAAACCTACCATGCTCCTCGCCTAAAATGACCCTTCCAGAGCTAATGAAACCGTAAAAATTTCATTCTGAGGCTGACTTCTTGAACTTTTGACTGAAGTCAACCGTTCAAGTTTTAAAGGCTCCAAAATATAAAAAGTTGTACAAAATCCAAATAAATGACCCGACGACCGAACGGAGAGTCCTAGCAAGTCAAAACTGACTTGTGGTCACTACATGAAAGCTCTAAATGCTGAAAAGCTCAAAAAACAAAGAAAATGACCTGGAGGGTCATTATAAAAACACGTGGAATTACACAACATTCCAAGTCAACAATATTGGTGCCACATGTGTTTGGTCAATGGTTAGAGGTGTTTAAAATTTTATGTTCAGTGAGTTTAAGGGTTCAGTTTCCAAAGCCGAAAGTACAAGGGTCTAACTTACAAACGGAGTCAAGTACAAAGGCCTCTCAGGCCATTCCGCCAAAAAAATAAAATAAAAATCCAACATTTCTTCTATCTATTAAAAGAACAATATAGTAAAATATTAATAATTATTTAACATCTCCATAATTATTTATGTTCAAATTGGAGTAGTTAATAACCAATAAAATCGTGAAAGATTCTCTAAAAATTGGAGTAGTTAATAAACAATAATATTGATTGTCAAATTAGGACATTAATAGATTTCATATATAGATGGTAAGAAAAAAATATCACACACCGCAATTTCTCAAATAAAATAAAAAATTACCCGGAGAATTTAACTAATTTTCCTTTTTTTTTGTGAATATAAAATGTGTTTTGTTAAATCTTTAACTTGAGTTAGATTGAATCTTTACTCATATATTGTCTTGATTCAATATTCCTGTTTATATTTGACTTACGTATCAATTGTCACCCCTACCTTATATAATGGCTTATATATATATTCACAATTACGCTCTTATTCTCCAAAACTCGATTTTCTTTTCTACTCTCTTCTTTGTTGAAATAGCCCCCCGCCCCCTCCTTTTTTGATTTTTCTCCAATCATGAAAATCCAAAGACTGACATTACAAAAAAATTGTGCGAGATTGTATCCTGTTGGTGTTCGAAAGAATAAAAATGGTAAATTTAGTCCTGAAATCAGACACCCAATCTACAAGAAGATAATTTGGATGGTTAATATTACCAACTTCTGAAATTGACAAGTTTAGGAAACTTGAATTTGCAGAACTAGTCATAGCTAAAAATGCAGAAACGAGTTAGATTTCAGAAATCTGATAAAAACCATTTTCTATTGATCACGACCCAATTTCTCAGGTCATGGTGGCACTTACTACACCCCACAAGTAGGCTAGCCTAACCCTTAGTCCGGAGTCATAAACCACAACCCATCAAGTGGAATCCAGTGATGAGAAGCATATAGCTCCAAACAAGTGAAGAAAGGATAAACAATAGAGATACAACCTGGAACGCAAGCCAACAACCTAATCGTAAGAAACTAAGATAACAAGTGAACTACCTAAGGCGGGGATGACCCACAACAAAAATTCTACGCTCCAAGTCTATAAACTAACAATAAAACAATAATAAAAGACAAAATATCGTCAATCAATAACCTAACTGTACCCCATAAGTCCAGATGGTACAATCAACAAACATAACCGAACCGGTCACTATAAACTAGAGGGTGCAATCAACAAACAAGTATAGTGTTGATAGGCAAGGCATATGGATGGTGAGGATGCAGTAGAATGATCAGTAGCCATCTGTAACCAAGTGTATATACCTACCTCCTTGTCCCGCGGGTGAGGTAGGACCCATGAAGCACCCTAATCCAGTACATGGTACTCACGACCAGAAGTGCCCACCCCGAGCCTACACCGTGGGCGCAATCGGGCACTCGAGAATAATTGCTGGCCCAAAGTGAACCCTTGGCCTGACTTAACTCTTAGCAGAAGACTTACTCAACAACAAGAGAACTTTAGAAGTAAAGACTTAACTCAAAATAAATAACTGAGAATATTTAAAGAAACATTCATTGGCCAAAGCGGCAACTCAAGTCTAGAACATAACAACTGAAATGAAAAAGACTTATGAACTAGTGTCTATCTATCTATGAAGCCTCTAATACTATGGGGGATGTCAGGAAAATACCCTCGATCATCCTAACAACTGAGATAACTAAAAATAAAGAAGGGATCCTCCAGAAGCATGGAGGCTCACCAAAATACTATAGAGCTCAACTGGATCAATGAAGCGCTGGATGCTAATCCTGATGCATCATAAAAGATGCAGGCCAAATGGTGTCAGTACATGGAATGTACGAGCATGTGAGGGGAAATCTAAAACAAGACATAAGCTTGAAGTGGAGCTAAAGAAACACTTACCTTGTCTCAACTCAACTCAACCTCATTTCAATATAAAGCAATAGAAATAATGGAGTATAAAGAAAAGCTTTAGAACAGTAGATAACAACTAAATGTATTAGAAAACACAATATAAACTTTGTTTGTATGCAAAAATACAAAATAAACTCTGTTTGGGAGATTCTCTAACCGACCACCATCACTATGAGCTATGTGATGATAGAACATCTAGCCCACGCTTCCAGAACTGTCCTATACTTTGCCGAGGTATAGAACTCCTTAACTAAGTGGATCCACTAGTCTATGTTAAAAAGCAATAAAAGAATCATCTAAAAAGTATGACCATTTTCTACCCACGTTGGCTACATGGTTTATGGGGGCTGTGAGTTGTTAGAACTCTCCCCCACATCGGTGCTCAATACTACTCACAAAATATAACTTAGCTCATTATATTTTAAAGAAAAAACATTTCCTCTTCCTCAACTCTGAGATTATTCCTCAAAAGATTTCTCTAAAAAGAGATAATACTGAAAACTGTTCATGAACTCTTTGGAAATTGGTGCTTCCTTTCATCTTAAATGTAAAAATATTTTCTCTTGGGAATACTTAGTTCCCATATATCATTTTAAAGATAATGAACTCAGCTCTACTCTTCCTCAACTCAGTGCTCAAGTCATTTAAAACAAGTTTAAAAGATTTGTAAAAGACTTCTTAAAATAACTCGAAGAACTCTCAAGACTTGACTCTTAACTATTTCCTTGTATTTGTATTATGGATTCAAGGGTTATGCTTTGGAATGTAGGACCTCTCAATGATTTAGGAAGGAGATAGTTGTTCATAAGAACGAGCAAAGATCCAAGTTAAAGAACACTGGCGCGACGTGGATATGGAATTAAATTTTTGGTCGCATAAATATTTTTGAGGCAGAGGACTCCGTATCCTCTCCGCGACGTGGAGAGGGGATATTTATCTGGGGACTGAAATTCTAAGCGCCTTCGCAACGCGGACCTGGGCGTAATTATTTGCCCGGTCTTTTCCTCTCCTCCCAAACTTGATTCCACTAATGCCCACTGTAAATCTAAGGTCAAAATTCATGAATTTTTATAACCCAGAACCATTCTAGCAAAACTCACTCAAGAACTATCAACTTACTCCCTCATTAACAAGATTCTCACCTCAAGAACTCAATAAAACATCAAAATTCAAGAATGGAGAACAACACTTCAAGAGCATTCATCAAGAACTAAATTCATCATTTTTTATGGACGAATTCGAATAGGTAAATCATTATTGGCGTGTGGGGGAATGAACCCAACACTATGAGAACTCACATACCTCTTAGGGATCAAACCCTTGGCGAAATACGCAACAAAACTCAAGATACTTGACGAACGCCTTGAACTTTTCTCCTTTTCTCCTCTTCTTGAACTCCTCTCAGAACCCTAAGCGTAAATTGAATTTGTGAAAACTGAACCAGATCAGTTTAGACCCCTAAATATTGCCAATATTCATTTTAATCGGATTGGGTAAGGAAAGGACAAAAATACCCCTCATATTTTCGGTTAACTTTCCTTAAATAGATAGCCTGACTTCAAGCGGGCATATCTCCCTCATACGAGATTGAAAATTAACAAACTCGGTGGCGTTGGAAAGAGGATTCCAAGACCTTTCATTTGATATGTTATAGGACATCTAAATCATCATGTACTGAAAGTTATGATCGTTTGAAGTTGACCCAAAACTCATAACTTATGCCTAACTTGCACAATTTCAGATTTTGCTATTTCCCATTTAGTTCTTTCTATTTTTAGCTCTTTCAAATACCAAGGTGTTACAATATCTCCCCCTTGGGAACATTTGTCCTCGAATGAGATTACTCTAAGTAGACTAAGGATGGTAACATCTAACACCCATCTCAATTACTCAATATGCAAAGTAACACAACATTTCAACTAAAATAAATGCCAAGAAAAGGATTAGTACCTTAATTTGGTATTTCTTCGGACTCAAAGAGATGTGGGTATCTCTTCTTCATAACCTCCTCCACCTCCTAAATAGCTTCCTCAACAAACTGGTTCCTCCATAAGACCTTGACTGATGCTACCTCCTTGTTCATCAACTTTTGAACCTAGCGATCTAGAATCTGAATGGGAATCTCCTCGTAATACAGGCTATCCTTAATACCAATATCTTCAGTAGGTATGATAAGTGAAGGATCACCCATACACTTCTTCAACATGGAAATGTGAAATACCGGATGAATTGTTGCTAACTCTGATGGTAGCTCCAATCATAAGCTACATTGCCAATCCTCTTGGATATCCTGTAAGGACCAATATACCGGGGACTAAGCTTCCCCTTCTTGCCAAATCTCATAACACCCTTCATGGGTGAAACCTTCAAGTAAACCCAATCATCTACTTCAAACTCTAAGTCTCTTCTCCTAACATCTGTATAGGATTTCTGACAACTCCACGCTGTTTTCAACCTCTTTTGAATAGTCTTCACTTTCTCCATAGCTTGATGAACCAAGTCTGGTCCTATCAAACCATCTTCACCAACCTCAAACCATCCAATAGGAGATCTACATCTTATCCCATAAAGAGCCTCATAGGGAGCCATTTGGATGCTAGAGTGGTAATTGTTGTTGTAAACAAACTCTATGAGAGGTAAGTGATCATCCCATTTACCCTTGAAATCGATCAAACACGCCCTCAAAATATCTTCTAAAGTCTGAATTGTACGCGCTGATTGACCATCAGTCTGAGGATGAAAAGCAGTACTAAGGTTCGCCTTCGAAACCAAACCTTTCTGAAAAGACTTTCAGAATTGCGTGGTGAATTATGCACCTCTATCTGAAATAATAGATACCGAAACTCCATGAAGTCCGACTACCTCTTGAATGTAAAACTTGGCATAATCTTTGGTTGAAAAAGTAGTCTTTACCGGCAAGAAATGGGCTTATTTAGTCATTCGATCTACAACCACCCAAATCGAATCATGTTGCCCTCGAGACCGTGGTAAACCTGTAATGAAGTCCGTATTGATCATCTCCAACTTCCATTCTGGAATATCTATGTTCTAAGCCATACCACCGGGCCTCTGGTGCTCTACCTTGACTTGTTGGTAATTTGGGAACTTAGCAATGAACTTTGTGATACCCCTCTTCATACTACTCCAGCAATAGACTTCTCTCAAGTCACGATACATCTTTGTGGAACCCGGATGGATAGAGTATCTAGAGCTATGAGCTTTCACCATAATCCTCTCTTGAAATTCATCCACCTTTGGTACACACAGTCTACCTTGATACATTAACACTTCATCTCCCCCTTGTTCAAAATCCATCACTTTCTGCTTATGAACATATACCTTTAATTCAAGCAAAATAGGATCTTGATCTTGTTTCTGTTTTACTTCAGACACTAATGACGATTCAGCCCCATTCATCACCACTACTCCTCCTTCATTGGAATCCATTAACTAGACTCCTAATCGTGCAAGCCTGTACACCTCTTTGGCTAACTCTTTCTTGTCTTCCTCAACATTGGAAGTACTACCCATAGACAACCTGCTTAAAGGATCAGCAACAACGTTAGCCTTACCTGGGTGATAGAAAATACTCATGTCATAATCCTTGAGTAATTCCAACCACCTCTTCTGTCTGAGATTAAGCTCTTTCTGACTGACCACATACTGAAGACTCTTGTGGTCGCTGAACACATTTACATGTGCACCATAAAGATAGTGATGGCATATTTTCAAAGTAACCACTACAGCAGCCAACTCTAGATCATGGGTTGGGTAATTCCTCTCGTGAATCTTAAGTTGTCGGAGGCATAAGCTATAACTTTGCCATTCTGCATCAATACACAACCCAGTCCAACTTTGGACGGATCACAATATACCACAAAACCTTGCATACCTTTGGGTAAGGTCAATACCGGGGTAGTAGTCAACCTAGTTTTCAATTCATGAAAGTTTTTCTCACAAGCTTCAGACCATTGAAACTTAAATATTTTCTGAGTTGACTTAGTCAACGGGGATGAAATAGATGAGAACCCCTCGACGAACCTCCTGTAATAACCAGCCGATCCCAGAAACTCCTAATATCCGTTGGAGACGTGGGTCTAAGACAGTTCTGCGCTGCCTTAATCTTTTGAGTGTCAAGTCGAATCCCATCACCAGAAACAATATGGCCTAAGAATTCCACAGACTCTAGCCAAAACTCACTCTTAGAGAATTTAGCGTACAACTCTCTATCCTTGAGAGTTTGAAAAACTATTCGGAGATGACTAGCATGATCTTCCTCATTCCTCAAATATATTAGAATGTCATCAATGAATACGATAACAAACATATCCAGATAAGGCTTGAATATTCTGTTCATAAGATCCATGAACGCTACAGGTGCATTAGTTAGGCTAAAAGACAGAACCAGAAACTCATAATGACCAAACGGGTCTTGAAATCTATCTTAGGATGTCACTTTCTCTTACTCTCAACTGATGATAGCCTGATCTGAGGTCTATGTTAGAATAACAAGTGGCACCCTGAAGTTGATCAAAGAGATCATCAATTCTCGAAAGAGGATACTTATTCTTGATAATAACCTTATTCAACTGACGGTAATTTATACACATTCTAAGAGAACCAACTTTCTTCCTCACAAATAAGACCGGAGCGCCCCAAGGTCAGACACTTGGTCGAATAAAGCCTTTCTCAAGAAGGTCTTTCAAATTCTCTTTTAACTCTTTCAACTCGGCTGGATCCATTCTATAAGGGAGAATAGATATAGGACGAGTATCGAGAAGAATATCTATACCGAAGTTTCTTTCTCTCTTAGGAGGGACTCCAGGAAGATCATCTGGAAAGACTTCTGGAAACTCACTCACAACTAGAACTGACTGAATATATGGTGTCTCAACACTAGAGTCATTAACTCGGACTAAGTCATAGATGCACCCCTTGGATACTAAATTTCTGGCCTTAAGGTACGAAATAAAACGAACCTTGGGCGCTGCTGAACTACTCCTCCACTCTATAACTGGCTCATTAGGAAACTGGAACTTAACTACTCGAGTTCTATAATAAACTGAGGTATAACCGGCATGAAGCCAGTCCATACCTAGAATAACATCAAAATCTACCATGTCTAACTAGACTAAGTCAGACATGGTTTCCTTGTGATTGACAAAAATGGTACAATCACGATAAACTCTCTTAGCTAGAATAGACTCACCAACAGGTGTAGAAACACTAAAGGGCTTAAGAAGTTGCTCAGGAAGAATATCAAAATTCATGGCAATATAAGGAGTCACAAAAGATAGACTCACTCTAGGATCTAGCAAAGCATAAATATCAAAAGAAAAGACTTTGATCATACTAGTGACAACATCTGGCGAATTCTATTGCTCTTGACGACTAGTGATAGCATACAGATGGTTTGCTCCTCCGCCTATTTCGGAAGTAGCCCCTCTAGGTGCAGCTCTGTCTGGTGGAGCCATTGAAGAAGATTGGGCTCTGTTTCCCCCATTACCACTACCTTGCCTATTCTTTTGACATTCTCTCATGAACTGACCATTTTGACAATACTTGAAACAACCAGTAGAGCCATCACGACACACTCCTGAGTGGGTCCTACCAAACTTAGCACATGCAGGAGTCCCATTACCTCCTTGTGCCACACTATCCTGAAATTTTGCAGGTCTAGCTTTGAAATTCTGCGAATTTTGATTCTTGAACTCACATATGATCCTTGGTACAGGTGCACTAGCAGACGATAGAGCATGTCCATTTTTCTTTTGTTGGAAAGATGACCAGTTCGCGTTACTCTTCTGTTATCCAAACTCATTCCCAGTTGTCTTACCTTTCTTGTTTCAGAACTCTTCTCTATCCCTCAACTTATCTTCCTCAACCTGCTGCACATGGATCATAAGTCTTTCTATGTCCATATCTCCTATCAGCATAGGTGTCTTGCCCTCCTTACTCGATAGACGATACAACCCAGATACAAATAAACTCATGCTAGTCCTCATGTCAGAAACAATCTCCGGAGCATAATGGGAAAGTTGGGTGAACTTGAGTCTGTACTCATGCACACTCATTGATTCCTGCTTAAGAGTGAGGAATTTTCTTACCTTTGCCTCTCTTAGCTCAGGGGGAAAGAAACGCCCCATGAAGGAACCCTCAAACACATCCCAACTCACAATTGGTGCTCCATCAGCTCTATTCTTCTTCCATTGGTCAAACCAGATTCTAGCGACACCTTTCAATTGGTATGTATCTAGTTTCACTCGCTCAGCATCAGCAATATGCATAATCTCAAACACTTTCTGCAACTCTTCCACAAAGTTTTCCGGATCCCCAGTGACAATTGAATCGGTGAAATCTGGAGGATTCATCCCTAAGAACTCTCGGATCCTAGACGTATCAGCCATATCCTATTGAACCTCTATTTTGCTCAGCTTGATTGGTCACAACTTGACTCAACATCCGGATAGCTTCCCGGAACTCAGCATTCGTGACCTTTCCTTGGGGTTGCACTTCTAGTGCATTCGGTACCCCTTGATCCTCGACGTTCCTCCTAGTAGAATGATCTCGGACAACTCTTTGTGGAGGCATGATCATAAAGACACGCGCATGCATGAGTAAAAAAGAAAGTTTATAGAGATGAACTCTATCACACGAAAAGAGGATGACAAAAGTGAGATAGTTCCTAAATGTTACAGCCTCCTAATTATAGATGTGGCGTACTTCACATCGATAACTAGCACTCTAAAGACACGGCTTCATAGACACCCAAGGAATTTTGAACTCTGTGCTCTGATACCAAGTTTGTCACGCTCCGAGCCTACACACTGGGCGCGACCGGACACTCGAGAACCATTGCTGGCCCCAAGAGAACCCTTGGGCTGACTTAACTCTTAAAGAAAGACTTACTCAACAACAAGAGAACTTTAGTAGTAAAGATTTAACCCAAAAATAACTAACTTAGAATATTTAAAGAAACATTCACTGGCCAAAGCGGCAACTCAAATCTAGAACATAACAACTGAAATGAACAATACTTATGAACTAGTGTCTATCTATCTATGAAGACTTTAATACTATGAGGGATGTCGGGACAAGACCCTCAATAATACTAAAAACTGAAATAACTAAAGAAAATGAACTCAACTGTACTCTTCCTCAACTCAATGCTCAAGTCATTTAAAACAAGTTTAAAAGATTTGTAAAAGATTTCTTAAAATAACTCGAAGAACTCTCAAGACTTGACTCTTAACATCTTCCTTGAATTTGAATTATGGATTCAAGGGTTATGCTTCGGAATGTAGGACCTCTCAATGATTTAGGAAGGTTAAGATAGTTATTCATAAGAACAAGCAAAGATCCAAGTTAAAGAACATTGGCGCGACGCGGATATGAAATTAAATTTTTGGTCAAATAAATATTTTTAAGGCAGAGGACTCCGTATCCTCTCCGCGACGCGGAGAGGGGATAGTTATCTGGGGACTGAAATTCTAAGAGCCTTTACGACGTGGACCTGGGCGTAATTATTTACCCGATCTTTTCCTCTCCTCCCAAACTCGATTCCACTCATACCCACTGCAAATCTAAGGTCAAAATTCTCAAATTCTCATAACCCAGAACCATTCTAGCAAAACCCACTCAAGAACTATCAACTTACTCACTCATTAACAAGATTCTCGCCTCAAGAACTCAATCAAAAATCAAAATTCAAGAATGGAGAACAACACTTCAAGAACTAAATTCATCAATTTTTAATGGACGAATTCGAATAGGTAAATCATTATTGGCGTGTGGGTGAACGAACCCAACACTATGAAAACTCACATACCTCTTAGGGATCAAACCCTTGGTGAAATCCGCAACAAAACTCAAGAATCTTGACGAACGCCTTGAACTTTGCTCCTTTTCTCCACTTCTTGAACTCATGTCAAAACCCTAAGCGTAAATTGGATTTGTGAAAACTGAACCAAATCAGTTTAGACCCCTAAATATTGCCAAAATTCGTTTTAATCTAATTGGGTAGGGAAAAGACCAAAATACCCCTCATATTTTTGGGTTACTTTCCTTAAATGGACAGCCTGACTTCAAATGAGCATATCTCGCTCATATGAGCTCAAAAATTTGCAAACTCGGTGGCCTTGGAAAGAGGATTCCAAGACCTTTCATTTGATATATTATGGGACACCTAACTCATCATGTACTGAAAGTTATGGTCATTTAAAGTTGACCAAAAACTCATAACTTATGCCTAACTTGTAAAATTTCAAATTTTGCTATTTGTAATTTAGTTCTTTCTATTTTTAGCTCTTTCAAATATGAGGTGTTACAAAAAGGGCTGATAAGGGACACAAGTAGTTCATATATACTGCCTGGGCCTGAACCAGGAGTTAGGTCTCGAACCTATAACAAGTAGCGATCAACTCCGTAGAGGATCATAAATAACCAGAATCATTCAAGAAATGGTGACGACATGCCCGCTAGTCAAGTAAAAACTAAGCACATCCCATATTCCTCTAATATCTCAAGTAGAAAGGAGAGCGTCCCTGACACCTCATAATCTCAAAACCCAGTAAATCAGGTGATCTAGGTGGTATGACTCCCTTTAAATCCAGTTTAAAGTAAAAGCCAAGTAAAATCGATAATAAAGCTCACAAGAGTATAGCAAGTCTACAGTTAGACAACAAGCGAAGGGACCAAGGAAGATTTCCAAATCGATAAACAGCAAACCGACTCAAGGGGTAACACCCTACCTCAATCATGTTATTTTAGCCTAAGATTTTGCATAGCTAAGGCCAACCGATGATTACGACAGTCATCTAGGTCACAAGTCCCAACACAACGAGAACGACCCAATACAAGCCTAATAGGAGCAGAGCATAACTATAAGAGTTGTACAACACAATCTAAGGCACCTAAGGTCCAGCTGAGTCTAAGGTCACAAAGTATCAATTCCACCAAGGATAAAAAGACCATTGATACAACAACAAAGTTACAAGCCTCAACTATGGATCCCAATACCCACACTAAGCCTAATGCTCCTACAGAAACAAGAAAAGATGGAATAACAAGAGGGAAGCTAAATACCTGGCAAATACAATCCATAATTACATGAAATCTATACTAGGCATTATCTAAGAAGCTCAATCAAGAAAGTAGACTGAATCCTACCTCACAACCAATCATGAACACTTTGAATCCACCACACATGATCTATCCTCCTCCAAATTGCCTCCGAACACCGCCACACTATCAAATTATTGATCACCAAGTTTTTACAGACGTTTAGACACTAAAATTGCAACAATTGGAAACAGACCAAAAATCAAGTCAAAAATTGGAATTTGAGACCCGCACTTGAAATCCAAAAATTGAATCCGTAAAAAGGTCCTTAACCATGCCTTGAACATGTGTCATTAAATAGAATAGAATTCGAGGCTCTAAAATCAGCTAACCCGACAACAACAATGAAAACTCAAATTAAAAGAGAAAAGGCAGCAGTTTAATAGAAAAATTTACCTCAAACCAAGAGTAACTTACACAGTTCAATAACTCCACCATGTAGCCCCGAGAGTTTTGAGGATGTGGGATTTAAAATCAACAAAATCGGAGCTAAAACGAAGGAGATATCGCAAAAATACCTACTGAAGCCAAGGCTGCCTCGCGACCAGCCTTTAATAGAGAGGCCCGGTCGGTGGCCGGTCGCGATCGTGGCAGACCACGCGTGAACGCGAGGCCAGCCATTAGTTAATGCAGCAGCACGTGCACAAATGAGCATCCAAGGGTGCCAGCTATTGAATACCGAAAGGCCAGGCGCGCAACCACGATACCTTAGCTGACAGCAAAGGTGTTGGTCCTCCAAACTTCAACGGGGTGCCCAGGATCGATCCCAAAGTGTCTGCGCACAATAAAACTATGCTACCATATCGGAAACAAAATTCCAAACTCAACGGAACCATAAAAATTCCCATCTAAGGTTATTTCGATAAAAAGTGGATCCCACACCCAATTTTCATTTTAAGCCAAAATCCACGAGGGGTCTTGGAATTAGCCCTGAAGCCTCGTGACCTAATCGAAGGGTCGTTCTAGACTAAACTCAACATTCCAGAGCTAAATACGCTGACAGAATACTTATCAAAGCTTGTTTACTCATAATATTGACTAAAGTCAAACTTAGGCTTCAACTTGGAAGTTAAAACCTCTAATTGCACAGACTCACACTGAAAGCCTCGGGAGCCATGTTAACTCTTCTACCAGCCTAAAATGACCCTTCCACAGCTGATGGAATCGACAAAATTGGATTCTGAGGTTATCTTCGTGAATTTTTTTAATCAAACTGACCATTCATGGTTCAAAAGCTCTAAATACTAAAACTCGCATATAAACTAAACAAACAACCAGGTGACCGATCTGTCCGTCCCAGCAAGTTATAAATAACTTGTGATCGCTACTGAAACGCTTTAAACACTGAACATAAGGAATTCACACAAAATGTTTTTAGGTCATTACACCATCCACTACTATAAAGGACTTCCGTTCGCAAATGTAGAAGGAAAGACACAGCCTAAAGGCACAAAAAGATGAGGTACTGGATCCGCATGCTCTTCCAGACCCTAAGACACCCTCTCGGATTGAACAACTCCATCGTAGAACTCAGGCTAAGGTGAAAATCACCAAATTCTCTTCAAAACTCCGAAGACTTCTCCATTTCCTCTTTTAGACTCCAACTCCTGCCCAAATGAATCAAACTTGCCTGAAGCATCAGATTCACCAGAGAAGTCAAAAACCATACCAAAATCATAAAGTAAAGCAAACACAGGACCGTGGCAGCTGCAACGCAACTCCCAAATCTAGAAACTAACCTCATGGTCACACCCAACATCTTCTAACCATCAATAGCATTCCACCGGTACTTATCCATCCTAAACATCACCTGCACCACCTTAATCTCATCTACCAACTCACACAACATAACCCTCAGATGGGCAACAAACTCTACCTGAACATCAAGGAATAATAATCACCAAAAATAAGGAACTCAGCCTAAGGCAAAGCCCAAAATCCACTTTTAGCTCTCAAAGTCCAACAAATCTAGCTGAAACACCACCTTCAAAAGCTAACCACACCACTCCAAAGAACGAGCATCCTGCGAATGACAAGTCTGCACTAGGCCCAGCTCCAAGGGCCTACTTCGAGTAAAGGGAATTTTGAAAAATAAACACCACGAGCCCACAAGCTGCCCTGCCACAACAAATCTAAACCAACCACCCTAGTGTAAGAGAAGCCAAGAAAGAAGGAAATGTATCCACATGGCCAACTGGCCGGTAGTGTCCCAAGGGAACCAACCCTCACAACGAACCACACAAGTTACAAAGCACAACAAAAGCCACCCACACATCTTGAACTAGTACCAACTCATAGACTCCATGAATTACTTTGACCCCATTCTGAAAAATGATCCTTGTTAGAAAATTTTCACTTTCTAACAGACTTAAGGACTGAAGTCACCGATGTACACCACCATTCCGACTCCAAACCAAAAACCCAGCTCGAAGGATATCAACACAACAGTAGGGAACCAATAATAATAGAGACAAGGCATAAAAAGGAATCACATCCCCACATTCTGGCTAGCCACAACTGAACTCAAAGAATCCAAGGAGAGGACGAATCCAAAAGGAGTGGAACGACCAAAAACATAACTCCGTAATTGATAAAAGACAAAGGAAAAGGGAAAAAACAACCAAGAAGGACTACCACAACTATATAAGGGCCACTACCGAACACACACAACTCCGAAAACTAACAATCTCCCAAGCAAAATACTCAAAAGGGATGACACACAATTAAGTAAACCTCTTAAGCCAACTAAGCTCAACAACACACAAAACTCAACCAGGCAAGGCTGGTCTAGCAACTTATCAAACAAGAATTGGCATCACATCAAAAGCACAGAACAAGATAGGCAAAAAGGTGTCCCAACCCAAGGTACCCCTAGGTGTAACATGGCGTGTAGGCCCCTAAAAGGCCCCATACAAGCCATTTAGCATTCATAACATAAGAAATAGAACAAAGAGATAAAGAACAACATTTCAAGTCCCAAAAGTTTTATAAAAGTAAAGCGGAGGTCTAAACACTTGTCTCATTAGCCATCTAGTAAATAAGAATGAAATTTGGGCCTAGCCCATACATCATATCCAAAACTGAAAGTAAGAAAAAAAACTGAAAACAATGAAAATCCTTCCTCGAAGCATTAGGACTCATCAAAGCTCGGAATCTCTCAAGTCAACCTCTAACCACGAAACTGAGAACCCTGACAGTCGGACCCTACATTTGGGGAAATGTAGGCAAGAGTATGTGTTAGTACAAACATGTACCATGTATGATATCCATGCATATAAACATTTAAGTCATGCTAAAATAGGACATTTTGATAAGCATGCAATGATCAAGCTAAAACACGAAACTTGAGAGTTAGAAAGTATAAGCCATAAGACATGATCAAGGCAAGTGAATATCATCTTGAAACATACTTACGATACTTCTTGAAGCAACCTTGGTCCATCATAACTTTACTTGTTTGTGGGAAGTAGCCTTAACCGACATATAAGACCATGTGAGCTAGCAACATGAAATACGGTGTCTACCCGACATCGAAAAGAGGAGTCCTACTTGCCACGGTAAGGATCATGAACTTGTAGCTATTGTGAATCCACTAGCTAATATCTATCTAGACAATCCTATGTTAGCACATAGTTATAGGACACGGGTAATCGCCACTTGTCCACTCGGTACTATGCTTAACTTCCACATAATATTTCTTAATCCTATTCATCTTAGCTCATGAAGGAACATGGGTAATCGCCTCTTGTCTTTTACTTAGAGAGCATCGGTAATCGCCTCTTGCCTCAACATTAGCATTGCTTCTTACTTATTGGTCACTTTTGATGAAAAGACCTTTCAACCCTAAGAACCCTTATCATGTGAGAAATCCTTTCACAAATCATGCTTTCATGTGTGTATGAGAAATCCTTTCAACAACACAACAACAACAACATCATTGATACTTCACTCCCAAAGCATCCTTAAAACATATACATTAATTTCATAAGAACATGCATAATTCCATAATTCACCTTTCATGGTTCAAAACCCACTTTCAATCATCAATGTCTAGAAAACATGAGTTAGACATGGGTTCAAAGAAATTCATCATAAATTCATGTAATTCTATCAATTCATACTTGATTTCCTAAAACTTATCTTTCATAATCGAAGACCCATATTATATACTCATAACTTGGAAAACAAGAGAATTATATGGGTTCATGGAGAATCATCATAAAATCATCAGATTAACTCAATTCATGCATCATAGATCATAAATCATAAATCAATCAATTAGATTAACAATTAGGAGAACCCATAACATAGAAGAAAACCCTAACTCAATTAGGCAATTCTAACATTGAAAATAGGAGAATTTGGGAACGCCATGAATGGAAGGAATCCATGGATGAAAACTATCATACCTCAATGCCAAAATCTTGCCTTCATTGGAAGAATTTGAGAATTGACTTGAAAACCCTAGCTTGGACCCTTCTTCTTCATGTTTTCTAGAGAGAGAAATATTTAGGAGGAATACTTATTCTTCTTTTGTAAATTTGAGAGAATGATTTTCAATTGGGAATTTTAGAGTTAAAGCACTTATATAGGGGTTTGGTGAAGGTTAAACGACATAGTACTAGGCTAAACTAATTAGGAAAAGACCCAACTGCCCCTAGAATAATTACCGACCTTCGACCTACTGGCCTTGACCGACAGACTGTAATTTTACCGATGGTTCGTCCTGCATGTTCGTCGTCTTTATTAGAGACTGGACTTTGAGGCCCTGATCCACAGACCTCAATCAACGGACCGTGGACCCAACGACAGTCAGTTAGTCCAGGCCGTGGTTCATGGTCCTCTGAGCCTATTTGGGTGGCCAATCCATGGACCAGACCTACCGTTCGTGGCTCAGGTCACGGCTGTGGTTGGCCTCCCATTATGCATGCAATGCACATATCCGAGGGGGAAACATAAACTCCAAGCTAAAGCATGTTCAAAACATCACATCTTGAAATCTATATGCAGTTCACAATCAAATGTACGTGTAGAAATCAATCAGGTAAACTCATTTTTTCTCAAAACTTAAACATTTTCATGAATATGCATAAATGAGGAAATCGGGGGAATACTTAAGACACATGACCCCAAAACAAAGAGTAAACCATGAAGAACTCATTACCTCAAGCTAGAGTAGGGGTAGAAGGAAAGAGATGAGGATATCGGGACATCATATCGGCCTCGGCCTCCCAAGTAGCATCCTCAACTAACTGATTCCTCTACAACACTTTCACGGAAGCAACTTCTTTATTTCTCAACTTCTTGACTTGCCGGTCTAACATCTCAATTGGAACTTCCTCATAGGAAAGATTCTTCTTAACTGCCAAACCTTCTAAGGGAACTATGAATGTCGGATCACCAACGCATTTCTACAACATAGAGACATGAAAAATCGGATGCACCGATGCCAATTCATTAGGCGATTCAAGTTCATAAGCAACCTTACCAACATGCCTCAAAATCTTATTTGGGCCTACATATCGGGGACTAAGCTTCCCTTTCTTACCAAACCTCATTACACCCTTCATGGGTGAAATTTCAAGTAAACCCAATCATGAACATCAAACTCAAGATCTCTTCTTCTCACATCGGCATAAGACTTTTGCCGACTTTGAGCCGTTTTCAACCTTTCTCTAATAAGTCGAACTTTCTCCATAGCCTCATGTACACACTCGGGACCTATTAGGGCAACTTCACCCACCTCAAACCAACCTATAAGAGACCTACACCTCCTAACATACAAGGCCTCAAATTGAGCCATACCAATACTTGAGTGATAACTATTGTTATATGCAAACTCAATCAAAGGCAAATGATCATTCCAACTACCCTTGAAATCAATCACACAAGCTCTCAACATATCTTCCAAAGTTTAGATTGTACGCTCCGCTTGCCCATCAGTTTGTGGATGAAAGGTCGTACTAAGCTTTACACGAGTACCAGGACCTTTTTGAAAAGATCTCCAAAATTGAGAAGTGAATTGGGTACCACGATCGGAAATAATGGACAAAGGCACTTCATGCAACTTTACTATTTCTCTCAAGTACAACTTAGCATAATCCTCCGTCGAAAAAGAAACTTTGACGTGAATGAAATGGGCTGATTTCATCATTCGATCTACTATAACCGAAATCGAGTTATGTTGTCGCCGGGTGCGAGGTAAACCAACAATAAAGTCCATATTCAAATCTTCCCACTTCCAAGTAGGAATACTAATGTCTTGGGACAAACCTCTTGGTTTCTGATTCTCAACTTTCACTTGTTGATAATTAGTACACTTAGCCACAAATCCCGCAATATACTTCTTCATCCCACTCCACCAATAGATCTCTCACAAATCATGATACATCTTGGTGGCTCCCGGGTGATTGGAATGCCGAGAACTATGGGCTTCTCACAAGATCCATTCCCTCAAGTCATAAACATTTGGAACACACAAATGACCTTGGTATCTAAGTATACCATCTCCCCCTTGGAAGAAAGCCTCTACGGACTTTTTAAGTACCACTTCGTTCAATTCAACCAAAGTTGGATCAAGACCTTGCTTGGCTTTCACATCCGCCACAAAAGATGATTTTGAACCATTGTGGACCATAACACCATCCTTGGTGGAGTCCACTAACTTAACACCCAACTGGGCCAATCTATGAACATTCCGAACCAACTCCTTCTTATCTTCTTCAATATAAGCAACACTATCCATAGATAACCGACTAAGAGAATCCGCCACCACATTCACTTTACTAGGGTGACAGAGAAAACTCATATCATGATATTTCAATAACTAAAGCCACCTTCTTTGGCGAAGATTTAGATCCTTCTGATTAAACACATATTGTAAACTCTTATGATCGGTGAAAACATCGACATGAACACCATACAAATAGTGCCTCCAATGGGTAGGATAATTATTCTCATGAATTTTAAATTGCCTTGAAGTATAGGCAATAACCTTCTTATTTTGCATTAGTACACATCCTAACCCAATTCTAGAGGAATCACAATAAACACCAAAACCATCAGTCCCTTTCGGTAAAGTCAACACCAGAGCGGAAGTGAGTCTATCCTTTAACTCCTGAAAACTCTTCTCACATGCTTCAGAGCATATGAACTTGGCCTTCTTTTGAGTCAAGGTTGTCAATGGTGAGGCGATCGGAGAAAACCCCTCAACAAACCTTCTGTAATAACCAGCTAAACCCAAGAAGCTTCTAATATTCGAAGGGGATAGAGGTCTAGGACAACTTTTGACCGCATCGTTCTTCTTAGAATCTACCTCAATACCCTTACTTCAAACAATGTGACCAAGAAAGCTACAGACCTTAGCCAAAACTCATATTTGCTAAACTTTTCAAAGGGTTGTTGGTCCTTGAGAATTCGCAACACAATCCTCAAATGATTGATGTGATCATCCTCACTTCTCGAATAAAGCAATATATCATCAATGAACATAATCACAAACATGTCAAGATATTATCTAAACACCCTATTCATTAAATCTATACAAGCGGCTAGAGCATTAGTCAAACCAAAAGACATCACCAAAATCTCAAAAAGACCATACCGGGTTCTAAAAGCTATTTTTGGAATATCATCTTATTTCACCCTCAATTGGTGATAACCCGACCGGAGGTCAACCTTGTAAAAGTAAATCTCCCCTTGAAGTTGGTCAAATAAGTCATCTATCCTTGGGAGAGGATACCTAATCTTAATGGTAACCATGTTCAACTACTGATAGTCTATACACATACGGAGAGAACCATCTTTATTTCTAACAAACAAGACTGGAGCACCCCATGGAGAGATACTCGATCGGATGAAACCCTTATGAGAAAATCTTGTCAAAAGCCCATAGTTTGTGGTATTCCATTCACTCGGGAGCCACCAAGATGTTCCGTGATTTACAGGAGGTCTATTGGTGGAATGGAATGAAGAAGGATATTGCAGGATTTGTGGCTAAGTGTCCAAATTGCCAACAAGTGGAGGGTGAGTATCAGAAACCGAGAGGTTTGTCCCAAGATATTAGCATTCCTACTTGGAAGTGGGAGGATTTGAATATGGACTTTATTGTTTGTTTGCCTCGCATCCGACGACAACATGACTCAATTTGGGTTATAGTAGATCGGATGATGAAATCGGCTCATTTCCTTCCCTCAATATTTCCTATTCGGCAGAGGACTATGCCAAGATGTACTTGAGAGAAATGCTAAGGTTGCATGGAGTGCCCTTGTCCATTATTCCGATTGTGGTACCCAATTCACTTCTCAGTTTTGGAAGTCATTCCAAAAAGGTCATGGCACTAAGGTTAAGCTTAGCACGACCTTTCATCCCCAAACCGATGGGCAAGTGAAACATACTATCTAAACTTTGGAAGACATGTTGAGAGCTTGCGTGATTGATTTTAAGGGTAATTGGGATGACCATTTGCCATTGATTGATTTTGCATATAACAATAGTTATCACTCGAGTATTGGTATGGCTCCATTGAGTCTCTTTATGGTAGGAGGTGTTTATCTCCTATAGGTTGGTTTGAGGTGGGTGAAGTTACCCTAATAGGTCCCAAGTTGGTACATGAGGCCATAGAGAAAGTTTGACTTATTAGAGAAAGGTTGAAAACGACTCAAAATTAGCAAAAGTCATATGCTGATGTGTGAAGGAGAGATCTTGAGTTTGATGTTCATTATTGGGTTTACTTGAAAATCTCACCCATGAAGGGTGTAATGAGGTTTGGTAAGAAAGTGAAGCTTAGTCCCCGATATGTAGGCCCATATCAGATTTTGAGGCATGTTGGTAAGGTTGCTTATGAGCTAAATTTGCCAAATGAGTTGGCATCGGTGCTTCCGGTTTTCCATGTCTCTATGTTGAAGAAATGTGTTGGTGACCCAACATCTATAGTTTCCTAAAAGCGTTTGGGAGTTGATGAAAATCATTCTTATGAGGAAATTTCGGTTGAGATTTTAGACCAGCAAGTCAAGAAGTTGAGAAATAAAGAAGTTTCGTCCGTGAAAGTATTGTGGAGGAATCATTTAGTTGAGGGTGCTACTTGAGAAGCCGAGGCCGATATGATGTCCCGATATCCTCATCTCTTTCCTTCTACTCCTACTCTAGCTTGAGTTAATGAGTTCCTCTTGGTTTGTCCTTTGTTTTGGAGTCATGTGCTTTATGTGTTTTCATGATTTTCTTATGTGATACATGTTCATGAAAACTTGTGTTTTTGAAAGAAAATGAGTTTATATGACTGATTTTCCTCATGTTGTTGTGCATTGAGTATGAGTTGTCTATAGACTTCATGAGATGAAATTATGAACATGCTTTAGCTATGCTTTTGAGAACAAATTGCATATGGGCTCCATGAGATTGTGTTGACCATGCTATTAGCTTGGAGAAGGTAGTTCCTCCTTGAACATGAGTAATTTTCAAAATTCATGCATAATGGGTAGCTAGATGTAGTTTCTACTTCCTTATGATGCATTAAGTATGTTTAGCTTGGAGTTGATGTTTCCTCCTTGTATATGTGCATTGCATGCATGATAAGCTATTAGAATTAGTTTCACCCCTCTTATGATGTTTTGAGAACATCCTAGCTTGGAATCGATAGTTCCTCCTTGGTTAAATGCATTGTATTGTTAGGTTGGGTTGTTAGTTCCTCTCCTAATCTTTTAGAATCAGCTTGAATCTCATTCGAGGACGAATGGTCCCAAGGGGGAGATATTGTAACACCCCGTATCCTAAAAAGAGAAATGGAACCAATTCCCAAAAGTTGCTGGTGCAACCCACGCCGGCCACCCACGGCCCGTGGAAGGGACCATGGCCCGTAGGTGTGGTCCGTGGTTGGTCTGCCTAACAGTGGTTTGAGGGCTCAGGACCACGGCCTGACCTACGGACCGTAGGCAAGACCACGGTCCATGGTTAGGGTCTATGGTTCGATGTCCAAATCCCAAGTTTCTGATGACAAAGGACGGGTCGTGGGTCAGACCACGGTCCATCGATTGGGGGTCCGTGGGTCACAGCTGATAGTTCTTTTACAAGGGCAGTTGGGTCTTCTCCAAATTAATTAGTTCCTATACTATTACATGTAACCCTTCACTAATACCCCTATATAAGTATTTTCAACCCCCAAATTAGCCCATTCACTTCATTCTTCAAAAATCACAAAATAAGAACTCTCCAAATATTTCTATCTCTAGAAACTTGAAGAAGAAGAAGGATTCAACCTAGGGTTTTAAGACTACTCTTAATTCCTCCATTGAAGGATAACATTTGGATTCAAGGTATGATAGTTTTCATCCATGGATTCCTTCCATCCACGGAGTTCCCAAATTTCTCTATTTCTAAAGGTAGAATTCCCCAATTGAGTTAGGGTTTTCTTCAATTATCATGGGTTCTCTTCAACGTTGATTTTAATTATTAAATTATGATCTCTTATGCATGAATTGATGAAATATGATGATTTTATGATGATTTCTCCATGAACCCATGTAATCACCATGTTTTAAAGTTATGAATCATATGATGTGAGATTTTGATCTTCAAGGAAAAGTTTTATGAAATTAAGCATGTATTACTAGTTTTACTTGAATTTATGATGAAATTCATATCTAACCCATGTTTTCTAAGCATTGATAATTAAAAGTGGGTTTTGAACCTCAAGAGGTAAATTATGGACTTATGTATTTTCTTATGAAATCTATGCAAATGTTTTAAGGGTGCTTTGACAGTAAAGTACCGATGATGATGTTGTTGTTCTGTTGTTGAAAGGATTTTCTCATAAACAGATATAAGCATGATGTGAAAGGTTTTCTCACATAGTAAGGATTCTTTGTTTGAAAGGATTTCTCACCTAATTGAATCAAAGAGTAAGAGCTATCCTAATGAATGGATTGGTTATCCTAGGATGCCTTTCCATGAATAATGAGGTCAAAGTAAGAATCATTATTCCGTGGAATTTATGCTTAGCACCGAGAGGATATTGAGATGGAAGCTCTCACGTTAGTAGAGGTCGGGTCTAGAAGCAATATCATTATCCCTTACCTATGTGCTCCCATAGTATGATTGTCTCAAGAGACATTAGCTAGTGGATCCATTTAAGCTAGAAGTTCATGGCTTTACATTGGAAAGTAGGACAATCCTTTTCGGTATGGGAGACACCGGGGGATCATGTTGTCGCTCACATGGTCTCTATGTCGGTTAAGGCTAATTTTCCACATTAATAATTAACTAAGGTTACTTCAAGAAGTATCGCATATGAGTTTAAAGGTAATAAAGATGATGTTAGCTTGCATTGAACAAGGTTTTGTGACTTATGTTTTCTAATTCTCTTATATCATGTTTTAGCTTGGTCAATTGTATGTCATGAAATGAAATGTCCCTTTTAGAATGTTTTAAATGATTTATGCATGACTATCATACTTGGTACATTCTTTTGTACTAACGCATACTCTTGCCTACATTTCCTCAAATGTAGGGTCCGACAGTCAGGGTCATCAGTTTCGTGGCTAGTGGTTGAGTTCGATATTTCTGAGCTTTGGTGAGTCCACATGCTTCGAGGACGGAGTTTATTGTTTCACTTTCTTTCATGTATTTCTATTTTGGACATGATGTATGGGCTAGTCCCAATTTCATTCTATTGTATTAAATGGCTATGACGAGACAAGTGTATTAGACTTTCGCTTTACTTTTATAAAATGTCTTGGACTTGGAATATTGTTTTACTCTTATTATTATATTTCTTATGTTATGAGAACTAAGTGGCTTGTATGGAGTCCTTCGGGGTTCTATACGCCATATTACATCTAGGGGGTACCCCTGGGTCGTGACAGTTGAGGGCGTGTGTGATCGATTTCAAGGGTAATTGGGATGATCACTTACCTCTCATTGAGTTTGCTTACAAAAACAGTTATCACTCTAGCATCCAAATGGCTCCCTATGAGGCTCTTTATGGGCGAAGATGTAGGTCTGCTATTGGATGGTTTGAAGTTGGTGAAGTTGGGTTGATAGGACCATACTTAGTTCATCAAGCTATGGAGAAAGTGAAGATCATTCAAGACTGGTTGAAAACAGCGCAAAGTCGTCAGAAATCCTATACAGATGTTAGGAGAAGAGACTTGGAGTTTGAGGTGGATGATTGGGTTTACTTGAAGGTTTCACCCATGAAGGGTGTTATGAAGTTTGGCAAGAAGGGGAAATTTAGGGCCAAAAATTGAAGAAGAAAATTCATCGGAATATTCTTCGTGAACCAGTGCAACGAAACCCAAAATCACAGTAGCCCACTCCTCTATTTGATGCCAATCCCATTCCAAAACAAAATACCTAACAATACATTCTTTCAACAATACAGCAACGCATACAATAGCCATACGCGACCTGAACCCACCCCGTGTTCTTCTTCTTCACGCAAATAACGCAACCAACGAGAACCCAAAACTCTAGCAGCAAATCTCGGCTGACTACAACAAACATCAACATCAATAGCGGCGCTAACAGTACTCACCCATACACCTTCTCTTCGTCTCCCTACCTCATTCGTACAATAGTACGCACAGCCTCGTCGCTTCCATCACCCTCACAACTCCTTTTTCCCCTTTTCTCGTGAAGTCTCAGAGCAGTTTTTTCCCATCTTTCACTATTGGCCTTGAAAAGAGGAAAGAAAATTCAAATTTTCACTTGAAATTTTCCCAACGGATTTCCCCCTCAAGCGGCCCTAGTTTTCCTCTATATAAATACTTTTCTTTCACTGTTAGAGGACACGATTTTTTGAAGTTGGATTTGGTTGGCAAGAACTCACATGCAAAAAGAACTACAAGCTACACGAATATAAAAAATACACCTAAGATTTTCTTTTCTTTTCTCCTTGTTCACTGCTTACTGGAATTCACCTTTGAATTCTTAAAGTTTCACATTGTGTGGTCGTACAGCTCGCTTCCACTCGTTCGTCCCAGTCGCTGCCCGGAGAAAGGTAATGCTCCTCTTTCGATAACATTATCTTCTACTATTTTCCTATTTTGATGTGATGTTTCTTATATCGTAAGATCTTTATTTTGTGGTTGTTAATTGTTTGATGCTAGTTGTTTGGTGATATTAGTATGATACATGTGTTCTTGGGCGATTTTGTGGCTTAGTCTTACTTTCGAGCTAAAGATTTTTGCCTTTTTGAGTTTAGTTTGGTTGCTTCTCTGCTTGGAGTCGAGTTCTTGTTTTGTAGTGTAAGTTTGTTTTGATGGAAGATAGTTATTGCTCTTACTTTAGCCTTAACATTGTAGTATTCTTAGGTTCGATTTGTTCTACCTGTAATCGTTCTCTCCATATTGTTTCCTTGGTAATATAATTGTTCTTTCTAATGAGTTTCGGACCAGACTTCAATGTAAGTTTTAGTTACTGGCTTGTTTTTTATGATGATTATGATCTGTTTGATGAGTCGTTTTCTGCTCGAGTTCATGGTTGTGCTTGCCTTTCCTATCTCCCTTTTTATTTCGTTCATGAGTTTATTTTGAAGAAGCATGTCCCTTAGGCTCACGTATGCATTGTTGAGAATATTTTGTGCTCATTGTATCACCTATCGGAGTTATCGATGAATCGCCTAGATGTCGTGGTTATTACTCTAACAAAGCATGATCTTTTGACCTTTGTTTCCCTGTGAACTTTTTGGGATGTGTTTCTGGTTTTTAAGGCTCTATTGTCAGCCTACATGCTTCATGAACTAGTCCTCATGTCAGATGGTAGTTCAAGCATGTGAGTGATGACCCCCCTTTATGTGGAAGAATGAGTATCTAATGAAAGCTTAAACCCTTTGTTCCCTGTGTGTAACTATAATCGTTGTCTCGATTTAAGCATGAAGGATTTTGCTCATTCAAGTCTAATGTGTGTTATGTGTTGCTTCTGTTAGGATGAACTGATCTTTCTTTACAATAGTAAGAAACTATGAAAGGGATTGGTGTAAATTTCATGGAATATTCATGGTTGTAGCATGTAGCCTTTGTCATTGATTGTCTTGCTGCATAGAATACTCTCTATATACACTTCAAGTTGCAGGCTGGTTGTTGTTACTTATTCATTGTAATACCATCTGCTCTTAGTACATCCATGTATGCTCCCTTAAAAAAAAATTGTATATGGGAATGTCTCTAGGCCTAGGATTTTAATAGTTTAGTGTTAAGTTTTCTCCATTTTCCTATCTATGTTACAATTTCTCCCTGCTTAGTTTTTCTTGCCACTGCCAAGTTACAGATGTGTTGCTTGTTGATGTATAGTTGGTTCATTATTCTTTTATTCTTCTCAAAGTCATCTGATTCTTTTTTGGGGTTTAATAAATAGCTTTTGGTTGCATTTTGGTTTGAACTACTTAAGTTACTCTTATTTCAACTAAGTTAAGTCGCCTTTATTTTCTTATCTCAAAGCTCTAATTTCGTTTCTTTCTTCTGTCGCATAAACCCTTTCCGAGTTCGTGGTGGACTCCTTCTCTCTTGCATCTTCGAGATGAGCCATAAAGGCTCAATTTTCTCCATCGAGTCAGCCTTAAGTGAATTTTGAATTGAAGGCAGGTTTTACAGGGGTTTAATGACTGATTACAGGCCCCGGAAAGCCCAAAAAATGGGCTGTATATTTTCTATATACGGCAGTATACATTGGTATACATGGAGAATACACTGATATACAGGTCAAAATGTAAAATATAGGGCTGAGGCGAAATACAAGTCTGGACAGTTGAAATACAGGGTTATATACAAAAGATTTACTAAAATATATATCATATACACTGATATACATCAGGTGTATACAAAAAATGGGAATTGGGTTTAACCCCAAAAGCAACAGCGAATTCGGCCCAAGAAAAGCCCAAATTTAATTTCTCCTTTATCCTTAAATTATTTAATTGTCATTATTTATTGTTTGTTCTTTTTTTCTTTATTTATTAAAAACTCCAACTTTAGAATTATTAATTAACTTAATTAGATTCCCCAAAAGTTGAATTATTTTCTTTGTGTTGGTTTACTTCTAATACATTTCATTTTTGGTAGTCATTTATTTTATTAATCAAATATATTGGTCAAATTTTATATCTTTAATTAGGTTAAATCTTTTATTCTTAAAAAGATATTTTCTTTAATGCTTCTTCACTTAATCACATTTTACTCATTTTAAAATTGTTTTAAAGTATTTTTCTCAAATAAAGTTTAAAAAATGTTTTTTTCTTTAGTTAGTCATTTTTTTTCAAAAAGTTAGTCAAAACTTTTATTTATTCTTCAGTTAATTTAAAATAATTTCCATGCTTTAATTGACCAAATTGGTTCGAGTTATTATTTCTAAAAACGATCCAAATAAATCATAATTAATCTAGTTTTGTTAAAATTCTAATCACTTGTAATTCAATTCAAATGTTTCAATTAAGGTCCTATTTTTTCTCAAAATTGAAAAAAAATGTTCTTTGTTTGACTATAGTTAATCGAATATTGTAAATTATTTTTATATGTTAAATCATTTTCCTAAAAAATATTCAATAAAAAATTATTTTGATCAAGTCCTAGGATTATCGCGGGTTTGCGGGAGCTTCAAAAGCTTTAAAAAACCTTCTTGAAGCATAAATAAGAACCTCTTACCCTTTTTTCTCTAAATTTAAAAGACTTAATCTATTAGAGTCTTTTAAATTAAGTTTTCTTAATTACTTTAAAAAATTAAGTAGCGATTCTTTTACTAAGTATTTTTCCTAAAACGTTTTATACTTAGAACATTTCAAAAGTGATTTTTCTAAAGATAGTAAAATTACGACATAACAAAAATGGCGACTCTACTGGGGACTTAATTAGGTACCATAATGACTTGATTTTTTTTACTATTTGCTAATATTTGTTGAATTGTTTTGCCTCATATGTGCCTTATTTGTTTAAATTATGAAATTAAATGTCATTGCATGCATATCATCTATTCCGTCAAATAATTTTTTTATTTTCACTTAAAGGACGATTATGCGGGCCGCAGTCGTTAACCAAACTGTTTCTCAAGGTACCCTAGCGAATCTAGTTGGCCACTGGATGGTCAGCGAACGCTCACTACCCCAGCCCAAGTTTTACACTTGGGTCATCGGTCCACTTCAAATAAACACCATTCTTAGTCAACTAGCGTACAACGAAATCAAATCCCTCAATTTAGCGCATTGAACTAAGACGACCCAACATCCAAGGCGTGTTGGTCTCATTAGAAAGACCACCTTGAGTCCAAAACAGCCCACGGCCTAAATGGACGATCATAATTATGTGTTTGAAGGATGTATGCGTTGTTTGACAATTTATTGTGCCTATGGGTTTGGGGGGTCTTCTAATCCTTTGTATGTTTTTGTAGATGGCTATTGAGTTTCTGAGTTTCAAAATGGTCACCAAGACTCCGGACCTCCTTCTTTGTTGGTGGAACCGCCTCAATAGGTACCAAAAGAGAGAAATTTTGATCCTCATAGGCAACCTCCCTTGGATAATGAATCTTCAAGTTTGGCCCGAGTTCGTTGAAGTCATTACTCGATTTTGGGATTATGAAAAAATGGTTTTCCGATTTGGGGAGGTAGAAATAAAGCCAATCGTCGAGGAAATTAGGGATTTTCTAGATACTATTGGAATGTGCAATAAAAGAAAGAAGCATTCGGACCATCACATTTAATTACTTGACAAACCAACTACCGAAGAGATGGAGTACATCTTGTTATTGGTGAATGCAGATTGGTTAGATACCTTGAGCATTCCATTTATAAGATTTTTTGAACATTGGGGACATGGAAACTATTTCGGGAATTTACAAATGAGTTTCTCAATCACTCTACTTGGAGTCAAACTCAAATCTTGGAATTTTCTATATGTTTCGTGGGAACGCTGGTGTGTCCTCAAGATAAGACAAATGAAATCGATTCTCGGGTCGTCATGGTTGTACACGCTATCTTCCACGACATTGGTAAGATAGAAATAACAAGAAGTATTTCAACCTGGACCCGATCATTCTGGCCGACATCTATCGAGCCTTGGGTAAATGCAAAAATGGGTATCCATTTTTTCAAGGATGTAATATATTGCTTCAATGGTGGATGTCCAAACATTTGATTAAAAAAGAAGGACCTCAAGAACAGAAGATGGCCAAGCAAACAGATTCGAACTATCTCGACCACCATAATTTCAGTTTAAACATCCACCACTTCAAGATTCATAAAACGAGGAAGGCATAGGATCGAGTCTTTTACGATATAAGGGAGGAGGATATTCAATGGATGTTTGAGGATTTTATATCAGAAAAGATAGCCATACGGGGATCTCATTGTCCTTTCCTGATCCTCGGATGTATTAGAGGGATCCAATCGTACAACCCGAGTAGAGTGATGCGACAGTTCGGTAGAACACAAATCATGCCTGTACAAGGAGATGCTAGCCGATATATCATTGATTACAATGGTTGCAATAAGGTACCTTATTCCAAAAAACTTCTCTAAGAGTGGGTCGGTCGCGTCAATCTAATAGAAAGTATGGCCGCAAATAAATATCAAGTTGGGTATGTAAACGGGTACAAGGAATGCTTAAAGGAGGATTTACTTGGTACACTCAACTCGGGACCCTGCAAGGATCGTCAAATCAAAGATGTCCAAGTAAGGCTCCAAATTCAAGCCTACCATTTTCAACAGCAGTGAGACCAAAGTGAGCAAGAGTTTCAGCGTAGGAAACAAGAATATCTGCGTAGGAAACAAGAGTTCCAACAAAGAGAATGTGAAAGCCAAAGAGCCTTGGACTCGAGAGCATGCTTAATGCATTTGGATTCGAACCTAGAAGGTCAGCTTGCCGGTCTACAACGTGTGCCGATGTTTGATAAAGCCTTGCTAGCCGAACCGCATGTATTGACTAGAAAGTACCTCATTCAGGAAGAAGTGGAGAAAGCGAAAGGAGGAGCAAGACCGTCAACCTTTTAGTTACCTTTTTCCCCTGCGTGGGACTGAATTCTATCGTATTTGTAGTTTTCCCCCTTTCCCTAAAATGTATCCCCCTATTATTTTGCGTTATTGACTTGTCTTATTATCTATGAAATTTTGGGGGGCGTAATGAATTGTCTTCAAATGGCGTAATACATCCTTCAATTTGTTAGGTCCACCTTTGGCATAAAAAGGTCACAAGTTTAAGACACGATATAAACTATTTGTATGGTACTTGATATATAATTGTTCTATGTTATCGAATGTATTTTGTCTAAAAGCAGAATTAATCCACTCTTATTTTTTCGAACACTCTAAGCATATATGAAAATCCACAACAACAAAGTCCATCCAAATTACTCCTGAAGTGTTGTCCATGTTTCTCAGAAAAAAGCATGAACCCTTTACTTAAAAAATCTTCTAAATTTCCATTCCTCCGTCTCAGGAAGGTCGACTTGCTATAATGTCTGAAAAAAGTGTCAACGCGCTGATCATTGATTTGGTTAGTGATGAAGAAACTGAAGAATCCATGTTAAGAAAAATTGCCAAGATTGAAGAGAGGATAGTTGCAGCAAAAAAGAGACTTACAATACTGGACCGAACTGGATGGTTCCTACGAGAAATAATTATCGAGGTTGACATGGAAACAGCCTCAGTGAAAAGAAAAATTGCCAAAATCAATCAAGGGATAATTAATATCACTGAAGCGACTGCAAGAATCCCTGAATTTGAATGTGGCATTAGGAAACTAAATTTGGGGAACGTTTCCTCCATGAGGGAAAAAGGTAAAACAAAAGAAGGTTCTGATGGCGAGAGCACCAGATCATCACCTGACAATTGAAGAGGAAGGAAAGAAGTCTTCAGGTAGACTTAGGTTCATGTAACACATTTCTAATGTTTGTCATTTTGTTTTGGAATTTTATTGTAACTAAGAACTACGCGAGACTTGAGCCCATAGGAGGTACGTAGGAAGCTATTTTCGATCCTAGTCTCTTTATCAATTCGGGAAGGGTATTTTTAAGTGATTTTATGTAATTTGAACTACGTCATGTCTGAATTCCCTGGAAGGATACGTATGCCGCCTACTTAAGGCTCGGTCCCTATCTTTTAAATATTTATTTTCCCTGATTAGTGAAGGATTCCGAAGGATTTCACTTACAGAAGCATATAAGTGGAAGAAGTTAGGAGGATTCTATCCAAGTCGACGATCCTAATTCAATCAAACAAATTAACATACAGAAAAAAAAATTCTTTCCGTTTGAGTCCTCCCTTTCACCCAAAATATATCTGTGGATTAATCTGCTTAAAGCAAAATGACACTTATATGTTTATTTTTATGTCATCTTATTTGCATATCTCATTAAAAACAAAAAAAACTAACATATATGTCTTTTGAGTTGTTCCTCTCTACAGGTAAAGACTGATCTGTGTTGAAATCAAACTGGCAGATCATCCTTACTTAACAAGATCTAAGGCAATCATACCATCATTCCGTGATCGTTCTTCGGATAAAGGCAAAAGCAAAATGACTAGTACTTCTGAGAAATCATAAATAGTGGATGTGAGCATCAGAAATGCTGAACAAACTGATCAGAGTGAAATGATCTCTCAGTTAATGCAACGAATTGCAGATATGCAGGAAGAGCTTCCACAGACCAAAGATCTGGCCAAACTGGCTATTGCATCTAATGACCCCCCCCCCCCAAAAAAAACTAGAAGACCTCCCCCTCATTTTCCATCATTAAGTTCTCCATTACCCAACTACTTCCCTACCCATACTACGGGACCCATCACATCCACTCCTAAACCTCCTACCATTGACTTAACTGTATCCAACGCTCCTTATGCTAGCACTTCTTACCAAACACCACCACCACTACCAAATCAGAACCAAGTACCTAACACTAGTCAGTCCCAAAACATCATACTAACCTACCAAATCCCACCACCAGTCTCCAATAATCTACATGTTTTGCCTAGCCATCCTGCACGGCCTTCCGTGACATTTCAAACTCCACCATCCTATACAATCCCTGAGCCATGTCCTAGATTTCTCGTTCAACCAAAAGTGGATCACTATAAAGAAATGGAGAAGGACTGGAGGTTGAGAGAAGAAAAACTTGAACAAAAAATGAATGTTATGAAAGACGCCATCTCTGAAGCAGTAAAAAGTGTCTAATCTTTGAGGAAAATCACAGGACTTAAGTATGAGGACCTTTGCATGCACCTTCACTTGGAAATACCTCCCATCGCCCACTTCCGAGCTTATTATGACAAACTTGTGGGTATCGGGAAAAATGATGCATTGATTATGAGGTTGTTTAGTCGAAGCCTCAGTGGGGAGGTGTTAGAATGGATCACATCTCAAGAACTCCATCAGTGGTCTACATGGGGGGCTTTGGCCAAAGATTTTTTTGGAAAGATTCCAATTTAATGTTGAAGCTGTCTCTGACATATATTATTTGGAAAAAATCAAGTAAAAGACCATGGAGGACTATCCTAAGTATGCATACCGCTGGAGGAAAGAAGCTGCGAAGGTACAACCTGTGATGAAGGAAAGTGAAATAACATCTGTTTTTATTTGAGCTCAGGAGCGTGAGTATTATGAAAGAGTGTTGCCTATGATGGGACAGAAGTTTTCAGAACTGATTAAGATGGGAGAAGCCATAGAGGATGGCCTTAAGTCTGGAAAGGTTACAAGTCTCACTGCTTTACAGGCCTCCAACAAAGCCTAACCATCCATTGCCACAGGATTTTCTAGGAAAAATAAGGAAGACGCGTCTGTCATATCTTTTAGCCAGAGACTATGACCACAAAGGTATTTTGGGTCTAACTCTGCCATCGGAAACTCTAACCAATTCTCCACCTCAAACATTTACCCACTATCACCATCTCCAAAAGCTCCAATCCCAATCTACTATGCACAACCAAACTACCAAGCATCCCCACCTATCTACCGAAATCAACCACCAACATACCAAAATGCACTACCAAATCACAAAGCCAATGCATCAGCCTACAAAAATCATGGACAAAACTACTCGATTTCCAACAACCTACCTTGCTCTAACCTCGAAAGAAAGCCTCCTAGATTTTTCACTCCTTTGGCAAAAACACGTACTCAATTCTTTGAGCGTCTAAGAGCGGCAGGATTGATCCAACCAGTAGAAGCGAGGACAATTAATCCCACAACAAGGATCTTTCAAGCGGATCAACGATGTGTCTACAATTCTTAAGGGGCAGGACATGATACGAAAGGATGTATCAATCTGAAACATAAGATTCAAGAGTTGATTGATAAAAAAGTTATCACTCTCCAAGCTCCTGTACCCAATGTGAACCATAACCCATTTCCAAATCATGGGGGAGCAACCATAAACATGATTGAAAGAGATGAAGATTGGCTCGTTAATGAGACTACTTGTAAAGCAAATGTCAACTCACTTATACCAACAGTGGCCTCATTGACCATAAAGGCCTGTCAAGAGTTTGTGGTAATAACTGCACCTCATCAGGCATTCACTTTGGCAAAAGAAAGAATCAATGACCAGCGCAAAGAAAAGTTTGTTGTGCAGGCGGCTACAACACAAGGGATGACACGTTCTGGAAGATGTTGTATTTTGGAAGAGCTAGCTCAGGAAACACGGAGAAAGGAGAACCGAAAAAGTCCAATCACAGAAGGTGAGGCTGAATAGTTTTGGCAAAGAATGCAGCCTAAGGAATATTCCACTGTCAAGCATTTGGAAAAGTCTCCAGCTCAAATTTCTGTTTGGGCGCTATTAATGAGTTCCGAGTACCATCAAAAATCACTGTTGAAGGTACTTGATGAAGCATATGTACCAACGGGAACAAGTGGTGAGAATCTGGCCACTATGGTAAGTCATGTCATTGGGAGTCACCAACTCTCTTTTCGAAAAGAGGAGTTACCACTTGAAGGAGTGATTCACAACCGTGCCTTGTATATCACCGTCAAATGTAGGGATAAGTTTGTGGCTCTAGTATTAATTTATAATGGCTCAGGACTCAATATCTGCCCATTATCAACCCTTACTCAGCTAAATTATGATGTAAGAAAAATCCGTCAAAATCACATGAACGTAAGAGCGTTTGATGGTGCACAAAGAGAGACCATAGGGGAAGTAGACTTGTGCATCAAAATAGGGCCTGCAGAATTTGTCACTAAGTTCCAGGTGATGGGTATATCCACAAGCTATAACTGGTTGCTAGGAAGACCATGGATCCATGCGGTCGGAGCAGTTCCATCCACATTCCATCAACTTTTGAAATTCATATAAGAGGACCATGAAATCGTCATCCATGGTGAAGGGAGTGACCGTACTTCCCCTAGCTTCTCCATTCCAGTTACTGAAGAGTCTTCTAAAGGTACTGACTTTCACATTATGGAGATAATGAATGCTTCTTTTGAAGATACAACACTACAAGTACCAATGTCACTAGTGTATAAAATGCTTGCCGTGACTATGCTAAGAAGCGGTTTTGAACCGGGGCATGGGTTAGGTAAGAACTTGGATGGCATATCCGAACCTCTTCCTATCCCATTTAGAAATTTCTGCTTTGGTATTAGTTATACCCCAACAGAAGAAAAATTGTTTGAAGTAGATACAAGGAAGAAGCATGATTGTGATATACCGAAGCCTATTCCAGGATTGTACCAGTCATTTTTGCTAAAGCTTTAAAGCTGAGATTGATGATCTAGTGGAAGGGATGGGAAGATTGTTTGATGAAGAAGATTGTGTTGTGATCTTAGTGGAGTGCACCACGACACCCACTATCCAAGATGCTGGACTTGAAGAGATGCTACAAAATTGGATGGCCACTCCACTTATGATCCATCGAATGGCTTGGTAGACAAGACAAGATTTGAAGTTTTTACTTTTGAAAACTGATGTTGTTCGGACGAGGCCCGAAACCACCATTTATGTCACTTTATTTTTAAAAAAATGAAATGAATCACGTTGACATGAGTCATGACCAAAGTTTGTATGCCTTTTTAAGATTCCAATGAAAGCCTCATTTATTTTAAATGGATTATCTTATCTTTATCAATTACTCTCCAATATTTACATTCAAACTCTTGCTATCTAACATGGTTGATTTATTGTTCTTTTCAGTAAAAATGAATCTAAACCTGCCAATGTCATGACATGTGACGAACATGGCGAACCAAGTAAGGTCAATGAAGATGAATCTGAAGAATATGATGAGGAAACTATTATGCCTGAACACCTCACCGAGTACTTGAGGAAACTTGAAGATGATAAAAACCCAACTTGGATTAGACAGAGACAGTAAACTTGGGAGATGATGAGTTGGTTAGAGAAACCCGAGTCAGTGTCCATTTGGCAGCAAAAGAAAAAGAAGGATTGGTCAAACTGCTTAGACAGTACATTGATATGTTTGCATGGTCTTATGATGATATGCTGGGGTTGAGCACCGATATTGTTTCCCATAAGCTGCCTATCAATCCAGAGTATTGTCCAGTAAAGAAGAAAACCAGAAAGTTCAAGCCAGATCTGAGTTTAAAGATAAAAGAAGAAGTCATGAAACATATTAAATCAGAAGTCGTTGAAGTGACAAAGTATCCCACTTGGCTGGCTAACATTGTTCCAGTGGCGAAGAAAGATGAAAAGATCAGGATATGCGTGGATTATCAGTATCTCAACAAAGCAAGTCCAAAATATAATTTCCCGTTGCCAAATATCCACATACTCATCGATAATTGTGCTAAGCATGAGTTGCAATATTTTGTGGATTGTTTTGTGGGATACCACAAGATTTTAATGGATGAATAAGATGCAGAAAAAATAGCATTCATCACGCCTTGGGGAGTCTACAATTATCGAGTGATACCGTTCGACCTCAAGAATGCTGGAGCCACTTACATGAGAGCTGTGACCACCATTTTCCATGATACGATCCACAAAGAAATTGAGGTGTATGTGGACGATGTCATCATAAAATCCCGTGAGAGTTTGGATCACCTGACACACTTGGAAAAGTACTTTGACAAGTTACGAAGGTATGATTTGAAGTTGAACCCAGCCAAATGTGCATTTGGAGTACATGCAGGAAAGTTACTAAGATTCATAGTTAGCAGAAGAGGTATTGAGCTTGATCCTTCCAAGATCAAGGAAATTCAAGACTTACCTCATCCAAAGACTAAGAAGGAAGTAATGAGTTTCTTGGGGAGACTGAATTACATCAGCCGATTTATAGCTCAATCAACGGTGATATGTGATCCCATATTCAAGTTGTTATGAAAAGATGTGCCAACCGAATGGACCAAAGAATGTCAAAAGGCTTTTGACATCATCAAGAGTTACCTTTCGAACCCACTAGTGTTGGTCCCACCACTTGCAGGCAGTCCTTTGTTATTGTATTTATTCATCTCTGACAATGCATTCCGGTGTGTGTTGCGACAGCATGATGAGACCGAAAGAAACGAGAGAGCTATATACTATTTGAGCAAGAAGTTCACATCCTATGAGGCCCGTTACACCTTTTTAGAGAGAACTTGTTGCTCTTTGACTTGGGTCGCTCAGAAATTGATAAATTATCTGTCGGCTTATACACCACATCTCATTTTGAGGATGGACCCGCTCAAATACATATTTCCGAAAGCAATACCCACAGGAAAGCTAGAAAAGTGGCAAATGTTGTTGAGTGAGTTCGACATTATGTACATGACTCAGAAGGCAGTCAAGGGGAAAGCCTTGGCCGATCATCTCGCTGAAAACAAGTAGATGAAGGATATGAACCACTTAGAATATATTTCCCTAATGAAGAATTATTGTTTATAGGGGAGGATATATCAGAATCATATCCAGGGTGGAGAATGTTCTTAGATGGAGCAGTGAACTCCAAGGGATCAGAGATTGGAGCGGTGTTAGTATCTGAATCGAGGCAACATTATCCAGTAACAGCAAAGCTTAGATTCTGATGCACCAATAACATGGCTGAGAATGAAGCATGTATTTTTGTTATTAGAATGGTTCTTGACATGAATGTTTAAGAATTACTGATAATTGTTGATTTAGACTTGTTGATTCATCAAGTACAAGGAGAATGGGCCGTGAAGAATCCTAAAATATTACCTTACGTACAACTAGTACGGAGGTTATGTAAAAGATTTAGGAAGACCGAGTTCAGACATACACTAAGAATATAGAATAAGCTTGCCGATGCCCTCGCAACCATAGCATCCATGATACAACACCCGGGAAAGAATTACATTGATCCACTTGAGATAGGTTTAAAAAAACAACCAACACATTGTTCACATGTGTAAGCAGTATTTGATGGAAATCCATGGTATATCGATGTGAAAAGATACTTAGAAGCTGGCGAATATCCAGAAAAAGAACCAAGCGGTCAAAAGAAAACAATTCAAAGAATGGTTAAAATCTTCTTTTTGAATGGAGAGGTCCTTTATAGGAGGACTCCTGATCTAGGATTACTAAGATGTGTGGATGCTGTAGAAGCCACGAGATTGCTTGAAGAAGTGCATGCCGGAGTGTGTGGAACACACATGAATGGGTTTACATTAGCAAAGAAAATCTTAAGGGCGGGATACTTTTGGATGACTATGGAAAGTGATTGTGGTCGATTTGTCCAAAAATGTCATAAGTGTCAGATACATGGAGATCTGATAAAAGTACATCCCTCGAGCTCAATGTAATGAGTTCCCCTTGGCCGTTTGCAGCCTGGGGCATGGATGTTATTGGACCGATTGAGCCTGCTGCCTCAAATGGTCATAGGTTCATTTTGGTCTCCATTGATTATTTCACAAATTGGGTGGAAGCTGCTTCCTACAAAGCTGTGACGAAGAAAGTTGTGGCTGATTTTGTTCGCAACAACTTGATATGTCATTTTGGAGTTCCAGAGTCTATCATCACAGACAATGAGGCAAATGTTAATAGTCACTTTATGAAAGAGATATGCGAAAAATTCAAAATAACCCATCGTAATTCAACTGCATATCGTCCTCATATGAATGGAGCTGTGGAAGCTGCTAATAAGAAAATCAAGAGGATACTGAGAAAGATGATTGACAACTACAGATGTTGGAATGAAAAGTTGCCTTATGTTTTGTTGGGTTATCTCACCACAATCCGAACCTCAACTGGAGAAACTCCTTATGTATTGGTATACGGAACAGAAGCAGTGATACCAGCTGAAGTTGAGATACCATCTTTAAGGATTATTCAGGAAGCTGGACTGAGCGATGCCGAATGGGTTTGTGACCGATATGAGCAATTAACATTGATTGATGAGAAAATAATGAGTGATATTTGTCATGGTCAGCTGTATCAACAGAGAGTGTCTCGCGCTTTCAATAAGAAGGTAAGAGTTCGAACATTTGAGGTAGGCCAATTGGTGTTGAAATGCATTTTCGCTCATCAAGATGAATACCAAGTGAAATTTTCACCTAACTGGCAGGGACCGTACATTGTCCACAAAGTATTATCAAGAGGAGCTTCGGTTCTAGCAGAGATGGACGGTCGGGTGTGGCGAAAAGCTATCAATTCAGATGCCATCAAGAGATACTACATTTGAAGGATGACACTTCTTTCCTTTATCTCCTTGTAATTGAAGTGTGTTTGTAATCATTATCGCATTATGTTTTGAAACATTTCCTTTGTACTTAAACTACGTTCGACCTGAATTCTGAAGAATGAGATACCTAGGCGGTCTATGTGGGCCTCGGTCGTTTCCTTATCAAAATTTTCTATTTTTGTCAATCCTCGAGAGGGGAACTATGTTTGACCTGATTCCTGCCTCAACGAGATACGTAGGCGCCACAACGGCTCAGTCATATTCCCCATAAGATTTACATTTTACTTCATAATGGAATCTGGGACAATTTTTTGAGAGGATCTCAAAAATTCTACAAGAAGAGTTCTTTTCCTACATACAAGGGTCAAAGATCGTATTGAAATGTGCAACTGGGGCATAATTTTGAGAAAATCTCAAATTATTTGTAAGATGTCATGACTCCATAGTCACCATCAGATTTGTTTTTGAGACTTTTAACTGGGGCAGACTTTTTGAGGAAGGCCTCAAAAATTCCATCAAGAGTACTCGAAACTTCAGAGTCAACTTCAAGTGCCTCAATGTTATATATTCTTAAGGAGTTCAAAAGTTTCCAGCAAGCTACCTCTCATGTCAAAATCTTAGACAAAGGATGTTTTGTTCGTGTCGTGCATGTCGTGACAGTCAACTGGCAGAGAACTTTTTAAAAAAAAAAAAACTATTTTTCAAAAACTTCATACCTAGCAAGTGTTTTAATTTAAATATGATCTTGTCTTTTGTCCGCAATTCGGAGGAGCAAACAAACTTCAAAAGATAATGACACAAAGAGCAAGGCGACTTGAAAAAATCAATATAGATTAGTGTCACAAACTAACATTTATCAACCAACTAATTCAGGAGAACATATCAGCAAATATCAAATAGTGAGTGTAACATCTCTGCTTAGCCAATGACGTATTCGACAATAATATTTTATCATTCAATCAACGAATGGAATCTACCGCTTAAAGTTGTCAGATTACCGATGAAGAATAACGTTATAAACAAAAGTACCTATCATCACATCAAATATTGATGGAGGACGACATTCATAGTAAAATTCCCGTCAGATTCAAATGCCAAGAGGGCCATCATATATTCAAACTGCCGAGAGGGCCATCATGTATTCAAAATGTCGAGAAGGCCATCATATATTCAAATTGCCAAAAGGGTCATTGCATCTTCAAATGTCTAGAGGGCCATCATGTATTCAAAATGCCGAGAGGGCCATCATATATTCAAATTGCCAAAAGGGCCATTGCATCTTCAAATGCCGAGAGGGCCGTCATATATTCAAATTTCCAAAAGGGTCATTGCATCTTCAAATGCCAAGAGGCCATTACATATTCAAACCGCTGAGAGGACCATCATGTATTCAAAATGCCAAGAGGGGCATCATATATTCAAATTGCCAAAAGGGCCATTACATATTCAAGATGCCGAGAGGGCCATCATATTCAAACCGCCAAGAAGGCCATCATATATTCAAATTGCCAACAGGGTCATTGCATCTTCAAAAAGCCAAGAGGGCCATTGCATATTCAAACCACCGAGAGTGCCACCCGTATATTATTATCAGAGGTGATATCATTACCGAGAGGGTAATCATTGTAGCATCATATTAATTAATCATTTATTGCGTCAAAACAGACGGAGGCTGACGTCAAAACATTTAAAGAGGAAAAAATGTGTCGAATACGGTAAAACATATCATTTCTCTATTTAAATTAAATTTTCTACTAACAAGTTTATCTTAGTGTTTGTTGAGAACATCCAAGAAGATGAATCTCAAACCAAACCACAGGTGCGGAAGACATAAAAAAATATGCAGCACAACGTGAAAGTTTTTCTTAGCAGCGAACTAGGACATAGTTCAAAGAGGAGCATCAAACTCTTAGGACACAAGCTGAGGAATGACTTCCACCACAATCAAACCGCACCTCTATCAGAAGGCATGTGAGTATTTCTTCGGGTTTATCGACTTATGTTTCGCATCCGGAACTTCGACTCTCACCTGGGGCAACTTTCTAAACTGAGTGGCAATGCATCAAGAGCTTTGGAAATTATGTTCGTGTAAGTTCTTACTTATGGGTGTGAAGAGCGCCACATTCATGGCTAAGAGGTTGCAAGCCTCTTTTTGATACTCGACTCATTTGTCAATCTTCCAGAACCAAAGGTTATCTTAGCCTCATACGATTTTTCTTTCTTCTTTTCCGTGCACCAGTGCAACAAAACCAAAAATCACAGCAGCCCACTCCTCTATTTGATGCCAAGCCCATTCCAAAACAAAAGACCCAACAATAAATTCTTTCAACGATACAACAACATGTACAACAGCCATACGTAACCTGACCCCACCCCATAGCGGTGCCAACAGTACTTACCCATACGCATTATCTTCCTCTCCGTACCTCAGTTGTACAATAGTACGCACAACCTCGTCGCTTCCCTCACCCTCACAACTCCTTTTTCCCCTTTTCTCGCGACGTCTCAGAGCAGCTTTTTCACATCTTTCACTGTTGGCTTTGAAAAGAGGAAAGAAAATTCAAAATTTTCTCTTGAAATTTTCCCAAAGGATTTCCCCCTAAATTAGCCCTAGTTTTCATCTATATAAATCCTTTTCTTTCATTGTTAGAGGACATGATCTTTTGAAGTTGGATTTGGTTGGCAAGAACTCACATACAAAAAGAACTACAAGCTACACGGATATAAGAAATACACCTAATACAATATAATCTTGGGACACATCCCATACAACAATGTTCAAAACTAAAATGAAAAGAACATAAGGAAATGGTGGCTAAATCCTCGAATGCTATGAGGACTCCCCAATCTTCAATCTTGCCTCTACTAAAGATCCTAGCCACGGGAATGAGAGTTGGGAACGCCGGACCCTACATTTGGATAAGAAGTATAGGCAAGAGTATGCGTTAGTACAAGAATGTACTAAATATGATAACTTGCATAAACATCAACATAAATATAAGAGCTAGACAATTTAAGTCATAGGCATAATCAATGCACATAATAGATCATGTCAACATATACAAAATACTTCTTGAAGTAACCTCAAAGAATACTTAGCCAAGATATGGGTAATCCTCTACGAGTCTTACTCATCATGGAAGACAAACTCTAGCAACAATTCAAGCTCATCACCTAGCATAACATATTTAGCTTATCTTTTATAGACATGGGGAATCACCTCTTTCCTTCCTATAAAGGTTCATGGGTACTCGCCTCCATGTCCAACATGCCTTAGGATCATGGGTACTCGCCTCCATGTCCAACATCATATGACATGGGTACTCGCCTCTATATCATTCTACAAGGAATCATGGGTACTCACCTCCATGTCCTATATCAATGACACAGGTACTCGTCTCCATGTATTTTATATGGGATCATGGGTAATCACCTCCATGCCCAACATCATTATAGGAACGTGGGTAGCCGCCTCTTGTTCAACTTTAAGGAAATAGGGTAATTGCCTCATATCCTTCTCATTTAGAGGTCATGGGTAATCGCATCTAGCCTCATCAATTTCTTAGTCTTTAGCTTAGATTTATTTTAGGGGAGCAATCCTTTCAACCTAGAATCATTCAATGTGAGAAAGCCTTTCACATTCATACTTAAGTAATTCTAGTGGGAACTATCCCTTCCACAACAATCACATCAATAATCAACAATTCATCATACATATGCTTCATTATCAAAGAAATACATCTCAGAATAATCATATATGCTTCACTCTCAAATAAATTCATAATGTACCTTATTTATCCTATAAGAATACATCTAAATCATTAATTTCCCTTTCTATGGATCAAAACCCATTTTCACCAATTTCACCTTAGAAACATGGGTTAAGCATGGGTACCTTTAAATTCATCCTAAAAACATGTATTCCACTCAATTCAAGCATAAAAAATCATTACCCAATCAATTGGATCAACATTCATCAATACCCAACTAAGAAGAAAACCCTAACTTAAATTGGGGAATTCTACCTTTTCAATTGGGGAATCTTAGGGGCTCCATGGATGAATAAAGCTATCATACCTTGATATCAAAGCCCATAAGAAATTGAGAATGAAGACTTGACCTTGAGCCCTAGCTTCACCTTTCTTCATCTTCAAGTTCTAGAGAGAGAAATATTTGGAGAGGAAGAACTTTGGATTTCTTTTGGGTTTTGAGAATAATGATTTGAATGGGTGAGTTTTGGGGTTAAAATCACTTGGTCTAGACTTGGGTAAAACGACATAGCTTTGATATAATTAAAACCGGAAAAGACCCAAAAACCTTTAAACTAAACTCTGCCGAACCACCTTCATGATGGGCTCCACGAGTTGTGGTGCCAGCCGTGGTCCTAGACCAGTGGCTTGACAAACCACCCCTCACACTCTTCACCCCACACGATCCTCTCCATGGCCCGTCAAGGCCTTCACGAGCTGTCAAGTGGATCGTGGGAGGGTCTAACTTTTAGGCAGTTTTGGGAGGGCTCACTACGTCACCTTCACGGTCACCACCATGAGCCGTGGTGTCCACCACGAGCCATCATGATGCTCGTGGGAGGTGAGCCTCCCTTGACTAGCTACTGTTAAGGTCCACGGGCACCACCACGGGTCGTGGTGCCCTTCACGGTCCGTGTGGGCCTTCGAGGAGGGTGCCAAGACTCATTTCAAGGATTGTGACCTCTCACTTGGTCCCTTGCTTAGGCTACTAGGTTCCGAGGTGTTACACAAAGGCACCACCTCTAACCAAAAGATTCGATAACCCATAAGAGTGATCTAGATGAATACTTCTCATCATGGTCCCATGTTGGGGACAAGCTATAGGCTGATGAACAAGATCCCCACATGTACAACTAAGTTTGACCACTCTAGACTAGGGACTATCAAATGTCTGCAATACTTTTAGAAAAAGCTCCCACATGGGCATTCTCTGGACCAGTGGTTCAACTTTTCACAATCATAGTAACCTCTATAGCGCAAAGCTCGGGGTGAAGAACGTGGTTATCTACCTTGTCTACCTCTGCCAGACTAAGAACCACATCTAGCAAACTGCATTGGGGTCTTGCGACAATTTCTAACATAGTGGCCTATCTCGCCACATCCCTAGTAACCATTACCTAGAGAAACTGCTGGCCAAGACCGAACTAGAGTAACATGAGACCCCCACACCTCAAGGGCCAAGCTGACCGACATAAAAAATCTGGCCTAAACTCTACCTGTAGTCAGCACCACGACCTACCTCATACCCCCCAGAACTTGAGAAGCTACCTCCATATGCCTGATAGGTCGAAAACGAAAGGTGTCCCTCATTGTATCGATACTCACCTCAAAGTGGAACTTTGTCACGTTGAATTGATGGCAAATCCTATTACCACCATCATTGTAAGTCTCAAGGAATGCTTGATCCATAGCCCTCACATGACTCTCAACCAGGGTTAAGGTAGACCCTACCGATATTAGACACTCTGATACTAACTGGGGTTGCAAAGCCAACCCTCCTTACTCAATTCCTGATCTAAAACAAACAATGTGGAGTTATGCCCAACCTACTCTAGAAATCCTAACACATAGTCAGAAATGGATGACGAACCCTGGTGGGACAAGTCAACCAAACTCTGCTTAGGAGCACCCGCTGTACCAAGAACTTCACCTACCTAACGTGTACCCTTGGAGGAGCTCAGACCTCCTAACACTGAATACCGAGTAAATGAGGTAGGCAAATGCCCTACAAAAGCCTGGGCTCCCGCCCGACTCTCCGAAAGCTGAGGAATGCCTCTGACCTCAAGGTCCATGCTTGACTGAGGCCTCATTGCCCGATCACATGCTGCAACCCTATTGGAATGTGTTGATTCTCCGTCCACGTCATCGAATGCTTCGTGCTATCCATCAAGGAGATAGTAGATTCCAAAGAAGCATTTTTAGAGGTTACTCAAAGTGACAACACACGATAAGAGTGAAAAGCATAATTTCCTATAAATGTCGTATATCCTCCCGAAGATAGTATACAGACGTCTCTGCACCGATCAACAAGACTCTACTAGGCATTTCCTCTCATACCAACGATGCAGGTCAACCTAGAGCTCTGATGCCAAACTATCACGACCCAATTTCTCAACTCAGGATGGAACCTACTACATCCGACCAGTAGGTAATCCTAACCCTTAGCTTAGAGCCATAAGCAACGAGCTACCAAGCGGAAGCAAACAATAAAAAGCAAAAAGCCTATATCAAGCGAACAAAGGATAATTAATAGAAAATAATATAGGAACTATCCTAAGACCTGGCATCAGTTAGTAGTGGAGCATCTAGTCTGAAATGAGAGTACAAGGCTTTCACAATTACAATACAAGTACATGTTGTCTCTGAATACAATATAAAGACTAAGCCTAGCCAAAACCAACAAAAATCGGTTGCTCCAGACGCCTGGACATTACCCTATTCTCCAAAGTCCAAGGATGCTCCGCACTACACCAAATCAATGGTGATAACTCAACTGCAATATACACGGGTAGAAGGTAGAAGTGTAGTATTAGTACCAAAAATGGTACTCAGCAGGCAACAAACGACTGAACTCAAAAGATAGCGCAAGCACAAACAAAAAGAAATAAGGAAAACATAGCACAACTAACTAAATAGGAGATACCAAAGTAGACAGGAAATAAAGAATAGAAACAAGAAACAAGAGGTAAGAAGTCGAGTCAAGAACGCACCTGGATCGCAAGCCAACATCCTAATCGAAAGCAACTAACATACCAAGTCAACTACCTAGTACCAGGGGGCCCAAAACTACAATTCTAAAGTCAAAACCTACCAGCTAACAATAAAACAATAGCGGAGAATAATATATAGTCAAACAATAACCTAATCGGACCCCCATAAGCCCGGAAAGTACAAATAACAAACATAACCCAACCGCCCCCCTAAACCGGAGGGTACAAACAACAAATAAGTATATAAGTGATAGGCAATGCATATGAATGTAGGGCGAGTAGCAGAACCATCACTAACCATCCAAACCTCTAACTAGAGGTAATGACCTCAAACCGCAAAGCATCAGCCTTAGACTAGGAATAAAGGCCTCAAACCGTGAACATCAGCCTTGGACTATAAATAATGGCCTCGAACTATGAGCATCGACCTCAAATCAGAAAGAAACAACCTCGAACTGTGAATAACCAATAATGGGGCAGCCTACCCAGTCAGTAAACTCCTAGGGGGGCCAGCAAGACCAAAAGCATGTATGAAAGGGCGTCGATGCGCCGATTAGTCTAGTAAAACGTGAGCGTGTCCCTGACACCTCTAATATCTCAAAAATCAATAAGTCAAGTGATCCAAGTGGTATGACTATCATTAAAACAAGTTTAGAATAAAAATTGGTAAAATAGTATTTCATCATATATGATAAATATGCCAATGCATGGGATGGGATCGTATCATAAAATCTATGAGAAGGATCAAACAATGCAATGCATGCCATCACCAATAATAAAACAAGGCAGTCAAAATCAAATAATTATACATCCAATGAAACCACTCTACCAAAGCAAAGAATAATAACCTGGAATCCAACTGGTCCTCACATATGTCCTTGGGCCCAAAAGTATAATCATAAGCTCAATAAGGATATAACATTCCCACGCTAATCACCAAGAAAAGGGATCAAGAAGAGATTTCAAATCAATAAAGGGGGAGCAAACTCAAGGGATGACCCTCTACTCCAATCACAGCGCTCCAATCCCAAACTGAGCACAACTAGGACCAACCCACGGGTATGACGAGCCGCCAAGGTTACAAGTATCACCGCAAGGAGAGTGATAGAAAACAAGCCTTAAAGGGAGCAAACTATAACTTCGAGGTGATAAAACACAACCTAAAGAATCTAATGTCCAGCCTAGTCTAAGGCCACCACGAATCATTCCTAACAAGGATAAGCAAGATCATCTACACCACAAGTGAAGCCACAACCTAAACTAAGGATTCTAACACCTACATTAAGCACAAGGCTCCTACGGAATCAAGAAAGGATGGAATAACAAGAGAAAAACTAAATACCCAACAAATACCATCTGAAATTACATGAAATCTATACTAGGTATTATCTAAGACGCTCAATCAAGAAAGTAGATCGAAGCCTACCTCAAAGTTGAACACAAGCTCTCTGAACCCACCATAAATAGGCTATCTGCATCAGAAACGCCTTTGAATACCACCAAACTATCAAATTATCAATCATCATGTCACTACTTATGTTTTGACACTAAAATCACAACAATTGGAAATGGACCTAAAATTGAGTAAAAATAGGAATGTGGACCCACACCGAGAATTCCCATATTTACTGTGTCAAAAGGTTCTAAATAGCCCAAGGATCTTATGCCTTGAATACAGGCACAATGTGAGCTCAAAACTGGGCTAAACCAGTCCATGCAACAAAATACAAGAAAAAAACCATTAAAGGACTTGGGAAGCCCCTTCTGGGTAGAAATTACCTCAATACACCAACTTCCAAGCTTCCCCGATCAATACCACACGTAGCCACACAAATTTAAGACGAAACACATTTTTAATCACCCAAAACGGAGCTTCCTAGCTGGAGATATCGAAGTTTTAAAATGAGGGTTGAAGCTGATATTTTGTTATTTAAATAGCAATGATTCTTGTCGCTAAAAGCTTTATCTAGTCGCAAAAAGACTGAATTCTAATTGCTAAAGGTCTGCACCAACAACACCAGAATGGTACCTGTAATCACTGCGTCAGAAGACTCTGCCTCGCTCTTGCCCGGAAAGGCATAACACTGAGCCCTGTCATCTTGACAGGCGACCTCCTTGCCTGGCTGCACTGCTCCTATACCAGCATTACCATTTCCCCAGCCTCTACGGCCTCACTGATTTCCTCCTCGCCCACCTTGTGGACACACTTTACCATTATTACTGTTGCCCGTGGGTACCACTGCTCTAGTTTGCTGCTGCGCGCGGTAAAACATGCACGGGTGGGGAAAATATCTCCTCATATGCCCAGGTTCTCCACAATTATAACAAGGGCGATCAAAATACGGCATGCTGCCCGCCGAAGGTGCGGCTCCCTGGCTATCCTGAATAAAATTATGATGTGGAGTCCCCGAGTAACTACCTGTAGAAGCGGGCCAGGCTGACTGAATTGGCCAGGCTGCAAGTGTCGGCCTACCTGAACCTCTGGAGTAGGAACCATGGAAGTTACCCGTGCTCTTAGGCTTCTTAGCCATAGCCTTGACTTGCCCATCACGTCGAACTCCTTCCACTTTCTTTACAAAATCTGTCACCTCATTAAAACTTTTCCCTGCAGAGGTCATGCGAACAGACAATACCTATAACTTGGAGTTTAATCCCTTGACGAATAGACGAATCCTCTCCTCCTCAGTAGTCACCAATTGGGTAACATATATAGACAAAGCATGGAACTTAGCCTCGTAAGCAGCTACTGACAACCACCCTACTCCAACGCCATGAACTCATCCTTCTTGCGATCCCTCAAGGTTTGGGGCACATACTTTTCCAGAAACAAGGCATGCAACTGCGTCCAAGTGAGTGGGGGCAAAACTGGCGATCTGCATTACACATAAGCTCTCCACCACTGCTTAGCCTCACCCTGAAGCTGGAAGGTCACAAACTCTACTCCATGGTGATGTACAATACCCAACTTATGAAGCCTCTCATAACAATCCAAGATGAACTCATAGGCGTCCTCACTCTCAGAACCATGGAACACAGGCAGTTTCAACTTCAGAAACTTAGTCAACATCTCATACTCATTACCAGTCATCACCGGACCCAACAAAGGACGGAAAAAGGCATCAGTTCCTAATGCTCCATCTACCCGGGGAATAGTAGCAGTAACGGGGCGGTTGATCGGAGGTTGAGTAGCTTGCACTGCTAAAAGGATTCCAGGACCGACCAACCCCTTCAGAAAAGACATGATCTGCTGATCTAACAATGGATCTAAGGGAGGAACACCAGTATCCCTAGCCGGTGCATCCTCTTCCCGTCAAACATCCCCCTTGTCCTCAATCTCCACATTCTCTTCTACCTTTTCTTGCGGTGCAGGAGGGGCCTCTTCCCTTGGAACATTCTCAGCTAGGGCCTCACCCCTAGTGGGTACCACTCTTCCTCTGCCCCTTCCCCTTGCTCTTCCCCTACCCCTGCCTTGACCACAGCCTCTGGCTGCGGACTATTCAGCTGGCTCATTGACGCGAGTTGCGGGCCTGACACCGTTTAATCTAGTGTCAACCATCTGCGGACAGAAGAGTGAAGGAGATTAGATACCAATTTGGATCACCAGATACCAATTGGAATCAAGTTATAGCACGAAAGGAGACAAGAAAAAACAGAGAGATTTCCTAAAGTCCTATAGCCACTCGAAGAAAAGTATAGAAGTCTCTGTACAGTTCTGCAAGACTCTACTAGACTCGTTTTGGTACACCGAGATCAACGACCCTAGGGCTCTGATACCAACTTTGTCATGACCCAGACCGTCGTGATTGGCACCCACACTAACCCTCCGATGGGAGAACCATTACTACAACCCAACCAAGCAACTTAATAAAAATCTAAGCATTTAAAGATACAGAAGCAGGTTTAAATGTCTAAAGGAAAACAGAGTCCCCATAAAGTCTAAAAGTTTGACGAAACAATTACCAAAACATTGCGGAAAACAACGCCTAGAACCTCAAAGTCAATGTACCAAAACTCTACTAAAGACAAGTCTAAGAACAATAGGTACAACCCCGAAACTAAACAAATGAATGTCCAAAGTACTAGTCTAAGTCCGAAGAAAATGGACTAAACAAAATGAGAACTCATGGCAGCTTGGAAGAACTGGCTCACCCTTGAATTCGGTCTCGATCAGTGATCTCCTAAATGAGGTCTATCAGTAGCCGCCTGAATATGCCCTGTACTCAACAAAAAAAGAGCAAGTGCAGTATCAGTACACAACCACCGTGTTCTGGTAGGATCACACGGCTACTCCTAGTAAGCAAAACATATACCAACAATCACAACACAATAAACACACACATATATAAAATATAAACATAAACAATTTATAATTTCAGGAGCAATGTATAATCCGACATTCTCAATAACAAGTAGATACAATAGTTCAATGTTCCTCTCATGGAACCCACACCCAAACTGTTAGTGTGCCTGAACGTGACACCCGATCCCAATTAGTGTGACGGAACGTGACACCCGATCCAATGTATGTGTCGAAACGTGACACCCGATCCAATCAACAAAACCACAATCACATTCACACTCATAATGTACATACTCATAAACATACAATCAAGTGTTGATTCATGGCATACAATCGTTCATTTATACTCATTTAATTAGGTTTATTTAATAGTGACTCATTCACATACATGCATTCATTACAATGAAGCAATTACCGACATATATCATGCAACTATTAAATCAACCATCACCTACCTCGAAATCAAGCTTGAATCCTCCTAAAACACGTGATCCTTCCCTTTTCGGATTCTTTCCGCTTGTTCTAGGTCTACAAACAAGTAATAATGCAAGGATCCATAAATTAAGGTCTAATTATCTGGATTATAACAAACCCAATAACCCAAGACAAAACCCATGATCCTACGGTGCAACTAGGGCTTTTTTCCCACCATCAACTTCAAGTGAAAACCCTCCCTCAATGATAATTACCCATGAATCTAAGTTCGACGGATCGAAAGACGGATTAGGAGAGTAAAATCCTTACCTTTAGCAGCAAAGGTCATGGAAAACTGTCAAGAACTCGTCCTGGGTCGTCTCCTAACTCTTAAGAACAAATATTGCAGAAAAATAATGAAATTGAGGTTTTTCCAAGTCCCCATTTCACAACACACCTTCAACCCTTGGCATTCAAAAACTACCATTTCACGCCAAGATCAGTTTCAGGAGTTCTACTCGCCCGAATTTGGTTTCGTAAAGTCGTACGGGTTCCTTAACGTCTTTGCTATCTATTCATGTGATCAAATTCAAAATTAAATCCCCCATTCATTACCAGATTTTTCTGGACTCACCTGACTCAGATTTCGTCCAAATTTAGACTAGGCTAGGAATTCCTAAGTCACTACCCAAAAGTTTTTCTGGCCCAATTCTTTCCCCATTGGCTTTTCCATAACGACGGAAACCGGTCGTTACAATTATGTTATATGATATTATATTATATTATATTATATTATTGTATTGTATTGTATTGTATTGTATTGTATTATATTATATTATATTATATTATATTATATTATATTATATTATATTATATACTTAGTTTACATTCATAAAAAGCATCTAATGAATTCTGAGTGCAATCCATCCTGTTTAGCAGAAAGCCGGATATATGTATTTTGATTCGGAGATTTGGATGCTAAACTAGATCTAAGTTGATAGCATGGATTACCATCATTCTTCAAAAGATCCTAAAGTAGATCTAAGTTGACAGTGCAGATTACCACAAGTCTTCAAAAGATCCTGTAAATGGTATCAGAGCCTAGAAAATTTCATGGTAATATGAGAGAGATGTGAAGTATACGACATAGATATGTTTTGAATATGGATTTAGGAGAAGTAAGTACTAAAAGTACAAGATTGGAAGAGGTCGATATACCTCAGAATCTTGATTTGTTAAACAAATGGACTATTCCTAAAGTTGATATTAAAACTATTTATGATTATGGTTGGTTTGATAGAATATCTCATAAACAGTTAATAAAAACTGCTGAGCAATCTTTGGCATTAAATTCATCTGAACAGACTATTCGTTTATTAAATAAACGAGATATCGATTTATATAAAAATCAGTATAATTTCTTGCATATTTTCATGGTTCTAATTGTTTTTAAACCATTAACTCTTAAAGGGTTACTTGAGACATTTTTAGCTGCTCTTCGTGATGCTAAAATTTAAAATTTAGACAATCTTTAATGGGTTCGATTGAGTCTACTGTGGCATATGGTCCTGCATATTTTAATACTCAACCAAATTTACAATTATCTTTAACTGATGTTAATATTCTTGATGTTTTAACATTAAATGTTAAAACTAATGGTTATAATTATTCACCTGGATCTGAATTAATTTGTTTATCATATATAATTTATTTTAAATTGCTTTCTACGTTAAACCCGAAATGTAAGTTATATGATACATCTGATCAAACTATTTTGGTGGAAACTAATTTTGTTAAATCTAAGGTCACTACTAGAAGACCTATAAAATGGGAAGAAATTAATTTTCCAACAACTTGGACCCTGAATTCTGTTATATTCCCAAGTCAGATAACAAATGTTGTCACCAATTTTGAATATTCTCATATTACACAAAATCCATATGATAGAATTTGCATTCAATTTGATGATAGAAGTGTCCCATATAATAGACATTCATTTTCTGATAGAAGATTCCTTGCTATTCAACATATATCACCAATTGAACCAGTGTATGGTCCAGCTCGTAATCGTGCTGCTCCTTCTACGGTTTCTTGTCCGATTCTCAATCTGTTAAATACATGTTTAAAAAAGATTTTAAACATGATGCTTCAAAATTGATATTTGCTAGGTGGCAGGCCCAGTTAGCTCCTTTTGATTTCGAGATTCAATATAAAAAGGGAAGTGATAACTCTCTTCCAGATTTTCTGTATCGAGAATATTTAAATTCATAATGAGTTTTTATAAAACTTTTATTGATGAAAAAACTTTAGTTACTATTCTAAAGATAATTTCTCTTAATAAAGACCTGCGGGAATTAATAATATGTGAAATCATCAACGATATTATTAGAGAAGATTTCTCTATACATGATTATGAAGAAATTGTTGATATCGATTATGATAATTATTATAGTGACTATTATGATATGTCCGAATAAAGTAAAGTGTTATGTTTGCAGGATGGACCCTCCTTGGACTACCAAGGGCAAAGGTAGAAATAATAATACAAGGGGAAGATCATCCCCAGGTTCGTCCTACGGATCCTCTTCTAACTCCACAGTTATACAAATGGGAAGAAGAAGTTTGATAAACTCAAAAGTCTCTCAAAGTGAGGCTTCATCTTCAGTACATCTGGAAGATATTCCAGAAAACAGTCTGTTATACGCACAGCTACATGCATATTTGTCTCAAAAGCAAAGTGATACTTTTGCATCAATAGCTAAAGAAGAAAATGATGATATCAAGTCTTATGAAAAGTTATCAAAAAAAGAAATGTTTTTCTTTTGGAAAACTCTGAAATTCAGAGAAAAGAAGAACCCTGAAAGATATTCCAGCGTTACCTAATCCGATCGTATTATGAGACTATATTGCTAAGCACTGGTAGTGTTGAATTTCAACACTTTTCAGGCTATAATACCAGTGAGAATGTTTATAACTTCTTATAAATGATAATTGAATAGATTATATCTGCTGAAGACTGGGGTATATCCACTATGAAAGAAAGACAGATCAGCCTAAACAAAATAGCTATGAGTTTCACCTACTGGGACTATATTCAAGCTTTTGATAAAGTCCTCTATTACAATAATGATAGACATAAACACACGTGATTTATAAAAATATGTGCAAAGATATTTGCAGGACTAATTCCTAATTGGTTTTTGAATTGGTGGTCATACCACGACCCAACTATAAAAATTTTGCCTGATCCATTTCTTAAATTATATAAAGAATTGGTTAAAGTCTCACCGGACCTAAATGAGTTATACCATACAGATCATATCTTCCATATAGAAAAAAATAGACCAAATTTATTTTTTCATTGAATTCTATATTCCTTGGGTTCATAAATGGACCCCGGAAGTGGGATTCAACGAGGAACAAATTTCTTATTTATACAAAACTTTTTATAATAATTTTTGGGACAAACTGATGAAAAAAAATCCCAAAATAAAAATAATATATGGACAAGAACTGTTGGATCTTATTGCAAAAAGGATCCAAGAATATTGTATTACTCCCAGTAGGGAATAATTGCTGATAGCTCGGTCAGGCATATTGTAATATTATATTATATTATATAATATTATATTATATAAACGTGCTGAACAGGAAAGAGGTGCCCCAGGCTGGTTATTAATTATAAATCCCTTAATAAAGCTCTTAAGTGGATTAGATATCCTATCCTTAATATAAAGGATGTTTCAGCACTACCATACCCTATATCTGAAGCATTAGTCTCTACCGTTTTCTTCCAATGCGGATTGGTTAATGTAAGAAAAGGAAGGTTTTTAACCTTAGACTTAATTCGGTGAATAGCTTCAGTATGACTATTATTCCACGCCGGAGGATTTACTATCATCAAAATTGTCTTCATAAGGAAGGCTAACTACATGATTTTTTCTATTCCAAAATTCATTTGGGTGGTCTCCACATATTTGAAGAGAGAATTGATTTTTTAGAAAATAATTTTTTTCTTGTAATTTTGAATTTTGTAAAAAGGTATCAACCTCAATGCTGTTGATCTCTTCTTTTATAAAATTAACTTGTTGATTTTTTGAAATTAGTTTAGAAGATAACTCATTGATCATTCTGGTAAATGGTTTTGTTATACACTCAAGAGTAAAAGGTTTTCCTTCCCATGTTCCGATAATTTTCTCATTATTCCAATAAGTTAGGGGAAAAATATCATTTATAAAAGGAACACCCAAAATAATTTGGTTAGTATTATCTTTTACTAAGACAAAACTCTGAGGGATACAATTCTTTCCCTTACAAATAAAAGCCTTGGGTAATTTATATTCTATACCCATCTTACTGTCATTAGCAGATCTCAGACTGTGTGTAGTTTTATGGAAATATCTCGAAGGAATTAATCCTTCTTGAATGTAATTTAAATCAGCAGCACTATCAATTAAGGCTGTAAACTCTTTTTTATAATTATAATCAATATGAAGAGTAATTTTTGTATAAAATTTTTAAGAAGTGATTGCTTTTAAATCTTGTAAAAGATCTTCTCTATCATTTCCTTTAAACTTAAGCATTTGTAGAAAGCTATCACTTTCGTCTTCATATGAAGATTCCGAGCTATTATCTTGTATATTTGAAACGTGGTAGGTGCATATCAAAGTTCAAACATCATACGCTTGTTAGCATATGTGCCATAAAGATAGGTGGGGACCTTTTATTGATCTTCTAGCGCAATGTCGATCTTGTTGTATCTCCAATACCCATCTAGGAAGCAATAGTACTCCAGCCCTGTTAATATGTCAAGCATTTGATCAATGAAGGGGACTTGATAGTGATCTTTCATGTGGCCTCATTCAACTTCCTATAATCCATGCAGATTCACCAACCCATAACCATTCTTGTCGGGATCACTTCATTCTTCTCATTTATCGCCATTGTCATACCTCATTTCTTTGGCACACACTGAACATGGATCACCCATTTACTATCGGAGATTGGATACATAATTCCAGTATTTAACAACCTGATCACTTCTTATTGCACAATATTTTTCATCAATGAATTTAGTCGACGCTGGTGTTGTGCATTCGGCTTGTAGCCCTTTTTCATATAATTTTGGGTATACACAATGCTAGACTAATCCCATGAATGTCAGATATATGCTACCCAATAGTTTTCTTCTTTATTTTTAGAATCTTCAATGTCGTATCAACCTTTTCTTCAGATAACTCTGTAGAAAGTATCACCCGTGAAGTTTCATTATTACCCAGAAATGTATACCTTATGTGCGTAGGAAGGGATTTCAACACCAACTTGGGTGTTTTTTTGATTGAAGACTTGGGTGCAAGCCCCAAAAATCAATTTAACGGTTCAAAACCACCTCTCTGGAGCCCTACTTGTGCCACATCAAGAATCTGTTCCAACTCTTGTGCTTCTGCATCCCCAAAAATATTGTAACCCACCAACAGTCATTCTAATGGATCTCTAGAAGCAATGTAATACGATTCGGCAGCTAGATTAATCACAATGATTGCGGAAAACTCCTCATATATTGTTAGAAATTTCAAGGCGATACACATCAAAGACTTCTACCTTGTCATGGGCTCTCATGGTCAACTGCCCAACCACTACATCAATTAATGCTCGTCCCATGGCAAATAAAGGTTGCCCTAAGATAAATGGTACTTCATGATCCAGTTCAAATTTTAGTAACATGAAGTCCATAGGAAAAATAAATGAACCAACTTGCACTACACATCTTCTATCACCCCTTCTACTTTACCAATAGATCGATCTACAAGCTGTAAGATGATGGTGCTTGGTTTTTAACTACCCAGACCTAACTCTTTATACAATGATGCATGCATGAGGTTTATGATAGCACCAAGATAACACAACCATCGGGCATGAATACTTTGCCCTATTGTAATTTGCACAATGAATCTACCAGGATCTTTTAATTTGGTGGGCAATCTATTTTTTATTCTAGAATTGCACTCTTCAGTTTGTGTCACAGTCTCTTATTTCATAAACCTCCTCTTGTTCTCCACAATATATTCTACATATTTGCGTATTTTTGAATTCCCTATATTACATCTACAAGTGACAAATTAATGTGAACTTGCTTAGGTAAAGTAAGAAACTTAGCGAAAATTCGTCCTCTTTTTGCTTCTTGAACTTTTGTGGGAAAGGGGGAGGTGGCTTGGTTAGATTCACTGAGCTATCTTCATGAGACTTTTGTTCTATCTCCACACTAGTCTCTTGCTCTCTTACTCTCTCTGGAACTCTCTTCTTCGGGGACACCTCTTCCAAGTGCAGCCCACTTCTAGAACCACATCATTTACTTGATCCAGGTTCAGATTAGTGTCACCCGGAAGGCCTCCTTGTGGATGTAAGTTTATTTCACTAGTCAGCTACACATCATGCTTATTTGTCCCTTTGATTTGCCATAAAGTTATTGCGACAACTTTCTTCTATATTATCCATTTGTTCCATCATTTTCTTGTACTGATCTTCAATTATCATGTTCACTTGTGGGGCATGTTGTTTATTTCCTTGACCCTATTGTTGGTACTGTTACCCATTATTTGGAGGACGATATTAGCCCTGATTTTGTTTCTGGTTACCCCCCACATGAGAAGTTTGGGTGATTCCTCCAACTTATATTATAGGTGTTTCTATAATTCTGAGCTCCTCCACCTCTATGTGCATTTCTAACATAGTTCATCGAACCTGGATTAGACCCACAATACTCAGTCGGATGCTCACCACTACCATAAAATTCACACCACCCTTGGGGTTGTTGTACCGCGTTTAATTGAGCTTGTTACTGCCATAGGGCCATCTTGTTGAATTGCATTGTCATCATGTTTTGCATGGCAAAAAGATATCACTACAACAAAATTGTCCTAGGGAAACACGTATTTAAGACAATGCCTAAAAAATGTTGTCATTATAACCTATTTAACGCTTTTGTAAGTGTGGCCTTTGTCAAGAGCTTTTGGCAACGGAATTTAAGCAACACACGTATGGTGTGCTCTTTATGTACAAAGACTACACTTTTTGTGTTGCCTAATGTTAATATAATTACCTACACTTAATCAAATTATTAGCAACATTGCATTAGTGTTATTTGTTGGTATCTTCATAAGCAACACTGTACAAACGTGGTCTAATTTATTTTATGAAATTATATGCAAAAAATATTCACTTAAGAATTTTCCCTCTAAAAAGTTTCCAACATAAAATTCTTCCCTCGAAAATATTGCTCTAATTTATTTTAGTTACTGTGTGACTAGGGTTTGAAACCGACCTCTTCATCACCAAATTGACAATCAGATGATCTTATTACATCAAAAGTAGAAGATTTTATTACTTCAACTAATTTCTCCAAAGATGTAAGTTACTTCGATTTGTTTTTCAAGACAACAATTAAGGTTTCACATTCTCTATTTTATTCTAAACCAAAATCAGGTTTGTTCGGTATTTGAATTTGATCAGTAAAATTTCAATATTTAAATTTCTTTCTTGTAAATGGATTTCTCTGAAAAATTCTTATACTATGGCTTTTATGAAGTTGGAACCTGGTTTAAACAATTTATAGATATTTTATACTATGGCTTTTATGAAGTTGGAACATGGTTTAAACAATTTATAGATATTTTTAGTGTACCCGTGTTTGAACTTTGAATTGCGTTATGTCTATATATTTGTGATCCAAGTGTTTGAGAACTGTTTCGAATAATCAATTATTTTCATCATCTTTACCCTAATCTCCTCAACATTGTGATGATTTTTTTATACCTTGCATGCATGATACACCTAAATTACACTTCCCAAAAGAAGTATAAGCGGTCGTTGCCAAATAAAAAACCCAACTTGTAGATTGGGGTCGATCCCACGAGGAATATGATTTAGACTTAAACTTAACTCATGATTATCTCTTTTTAGTCAAACTATTTCCGAGAAAAGTAAACCAATGGGGGGGGGGTTGTAAATAAAATAACAGTTTGTTGGTCTGAATTAATAAGTAACAAGTAAACAAGATTCACAGATGAGATATAAATATAAGATGAAAACTAGGGTATATGTGTTCCCCACAAGCTCTTAACGCAGTATTCCTAATAATAGTAATTCTATCCTAGTGTTTGGCATGCAAGACTGATAAGTTAGGTATCCCTAAGTGATTGGTAATCCAAGTAGGAACTTTCACCTCGAAACTTTGTAAGTCTACGGATGTGTGATTTACTAACCCTTACCTTTACCCCGGATTAGTCGTCGTTTCAATTGAGTTGGGTATTCACCCTCACGTCAACTGATTAAAGTCAGACTATTAGATAGCAGCAAATCCTTAACTAAATCTCCGTTGCTTAATCTTTTTCTCATTCATTACCCCCTTGGTAAGGCAAGTAGGAACGAGGCGAGTTCTAACATTGCGCACCGCTAGAAGACTTTTAAACGAAAAGATTAACAATACATGCATAAACACTATTCAAGAATTACTTAGTTATTAGTCATAGGTTGTTAATTGCTCATGGTTCCCACAACCCTAGTTGTGGATTTAGCTACTCATACTTGAGAATTCACAATTCATATTAGGGTTACTAAGAAAAATCATGAACTTACAATTAGAATAGATAAAAACCAAAATCTTGAATTGAAATTCAAAGTGCAAATTGCATAAACTAGCTTCCGGAATTAAAGTGCCAAAGAGTTTGAAAAATAATTCTAAAAACCAAAAACAAAAGTCTCCAGTATTGTCTAACTCCCAAAAATGGAAATAACAACTAATATTTATAGTATTTAAATCCTAAACAAACTAGGAAACAAAAATAAGGAAAATTGGTTCAGGACAGAATTTTGACAGACGACCGGACCTACGGTCCGTGGGTCAGCACTTGGAAACTGTTTCAGGGCCTTCAAACGATGGTTGCCACCGACGGTCCGTGGTTTGGACTACGGTCCGTCCTGTTCTTCTGTGGTTCAAGTACTGAAACTTCAATTTTCTGAATCAAACGATGGTCATCCATCTACGGTCTGTCAGTCACTCTACGGGTCGTCATTGGCCTCCGTGGCTCCACACTTGGTCAGACTTCTTTGAACTCACACCTACGCTACATCACCTACGGCCCGTCACTGACCTACGATTCGTGGTTTACTTCGTCGGTTGCTGTTGTTGCCATTTCAGTCCCTTTTTCTCTCAACCGCTTCGGAACCAATTTCCTGCACAAGATTACATAAAAACCATTATATCTAATAACAAACATCCAAAGACTCACACAGACTCTAAGTGAAATACATCAAAAATACCATAAACTCACGGTATATCAACACCCTCAACTTAAACTTGTTGTTTGTCCTCAAGCGACACACTAAAACTCTAAACGACACTCATGTAGATGCAAACATACAAATTCAAGCAATCACATGGCCTTCTCAATCAATTCCATCACTTACGGCAAATCTTTTCATTTAGACTCAACAAGCTAACTCATGCGGATCAAAACATGACATAGACAGACCAATAGATATCACCACATACACTTTTAACAATCACCGAGGTACCAACTCTCCAAAAATGTAACTAGTGCCCTCACCTCAAAGAAATCCTTTTTCACACAACAAATCTGATTTTTTTAAGCTTAAGAATTCAACACTCACGCTCAGAAGTGGATTCAAATATTATTAGTGCTCAATACCATAGGCTTGCCCTTATTTTCACTGCATAGACTCTCCAGACTAGACACTAGGATCACTATAGGACTTTATTAGCTTGTAGCGTAGGCTCAAGGTCAGGTAGGATACATTTGGATACTTTTAGTGACTTTTCTGCCCTCCTTGACATTACATTGGCTATTTACCTCTTTTCTCAACCAATTCTTACATATTTTTATTTTCTGCTCTTTTCCTTGACTTAATTCAGGGCAGATGTGACTTGACTTTTTCATTCTTCTTTTTCCACTTTTTCTTTTTCTTTTTCTTTTACTTCTTCTTTCTTTGTTTTTCAGCATCATTAACACTCTTTTTGTTTCTCTTGAATTTAGTCACACTTTTTTCTAACCTTTTTCTTCTTCTATACAAAACTCTTTTCATACCCTTTTCTTTCAGTTTCCTTTTTCATAGCCACCCTCAACTTATGTATTTTGCATGAGTTGAGGTGCACAATGTCCGAGGTCGGACCAGGGCCAAGATTAAGGTAACTTTTGATTTAGCCACCCTCAACTTAGGATTTTGCCTAAGTTAAGGTGCACATGTCCAAGGAGGGACCAGGGCCAAAATAGTCTTCAAGGGAAAGTGAGTTAGGTGTTTTGAAAGAAGTGGTATTCATTAGGCTCAAACATTAGGATCAAAGGGAGTATTTATTTCTTTTGGTTGGATTCTTTTAGGCTTAAGTGGACTCATTTGAAAAAGGGTCTATGATCATTTCCCATCTAGCCTAGATTATCTTAACATGACCAACGAGGCAAGTTCTAGATTGACACATACTACATGAACATACAATTTCCTCACACACATTTGGCACGTTGTTCCATTATCAAATTATTGAAGCACCTAGTTCAAATTTTAGCTTAAGACATGCTATCATACCGGTTCCTATCATATCATATAAAGATCCAACACATTCAACTCATTAAGCCTATGGATCTAGCACATTTCAAATTTTTTGGATAGGTATCAAATTCATGCTCTATACCATCATGCTTTCATTCATTTTATCTACTTCAACACACATACAATCCTACACATACCGGTTCAACAGAAAAGTAAAACAGTCCCTTGGGGAAAAATAATACAGGTAAGAAAACCCCAAGGGAGGGTTATGAGTTGGGTTACTCAGACTTCACCCTATCACTCACAACCTATTTACCCCATCCCACGAACAAAATGGTGCAATTACCCTCAATGCACAAAAAAGAAAAATAAAGCATAGGGTGAAGCAAACCTGTGGCGCATATTCACCGAAGACCCATCAAGAAGCGGGTGGGCCTAGTTTCCCGGAACCCGCTGGACCAGTAATAGGAATGCCATCAGTAGCGCCCTCATCAATAGTGGGAACACCATCAGCAGTGCTCCACAAACCAGATGGGCCAACATCAATCTCACAGGCCCGCTGCTGCCGCAACTCCTCATCAATAATAGACTGCCTTTGGGCTGCCTCCAACTGTTGTCGCTCTTTCTTCTTTGCCTGTCGGGCCTCCACAATATCAGAGGTATGGTCAGAAGAGCGGTGGCGCTTGCCAGCCGCACGGGAAGGGTAACATGGTGGCATAGTATAGCCAAAGAGTGCAGACATCACCACTTCATCCTCCTCAAACTCAGGTGCATTCTTCGGTACAGTCTCAGCAGGGGCTAGAAGAGCATTAACATCAGAACGGAACCTAGCCAACTCCGTCTGGAAAGTGGTAACATCAATTGTGAGTGCAGGCCTCTACAATACTTTTAACTCGAATGCATCTAGCTGCTTGTGGACCGCTTGAATCTTTGCATCCATCATCCGCTCTATACGAGCCTCAGACTCCTCAACAGATCGTTGCATTCCGGGCCTTAAATGTTGCAGCAAGGTAGCCATCTGGGTCTCCAACTTCTGGACTCAGGCCAGAGGAACTAAAGTGGACCCTGAAGAGGGAGTGGCTCGGGATGAGCTAGCAACCTGACTAGTAGAAGTGGAGGGGGGAAGCCGTGCCTCTGCTGTGGTGGAAGGCATAGTCGTGTCAGTAGCCTACTCAACCTGAATCTACTCCACATCTCTTGCCAAATCAGCACCTAGAGGAGGTAGGTCAACATGTGGTCCCTTCCGCGGTGCTGCGGGATTAACATCATCTTTAATAAGGCTGACGTCCACAGTCTTCGTCGCCTCGAGTAACCTGTCACAATGTCAAATAGGCACTGAAGCCTCCCTGCAGAGATGGAAGGGAAGAGTAGTAGTAATTTTGAATGCCCTCTCATTAATCTCAGGAATCAAGATACGGGAGAAATCAAGCTCTAGCCCCACCATAATCGCTGGTTACATCACAGCCCTGTCCCAAGTAACGACGTTGTCTGCCTGAGTAGGGGATAATCTAGTATGAAACACTGACCAAAAGAACTTCGCGGTGCAGCTCAGGGTTGCCTGATAGGCAGAGAAGTATTTCGCATCCACTCAGTGCTCTCACCATCCTCAGCTATATGGTGAGCCATCCATCGCAGCAGTGCCTCTCGCCTCTCGACGTCCCTCTGAAATGCCCCACTCTGAACCACCCCCATCATGTAGTTGTAGTCCGCTGTATTAATCGGCATAGTGTGAGCTCGGCCATAAATAAAATGGCGAATAGTGGTCTCGGAGATGTCAACGGAGAAATTCCGCACCAATGTAGCCTGTAGTGGGGGCTGAGCTAGTGGCTTAGCCCATTTGGGCATAGTGTTGCGGTCAGTGGCAGCGTAGGAAGTGTAGAACTAACGCTAAAAGTTCCCGGTCTCCTTCCCATCCAATCACATTTGTGCCTTTTGAACAGCTCCTCCATGGCGGGCACAGTATGAAGGCTCCATGTCAGTACCCGACGCTCCTCAGTAATGGTCTTGGCCATCTTCCTGTGTTTATACAACACCTTCCCGTCAGCATAGATCTGGTACTGGTGATCAATGTTCCACCTGTTCGGCTCTGTGGCATTGTGAACCGACCCAACTCTTGGGTCCTGAGCATTCCCCATGCTAGTGGTATCAGAGGAAGAAGCGGAAGTACCGCTGGAACGGGAGCCGGACTGTGACTCTCCTGCAGGTGAAGCCCCCTCCTTAGACTGGGGTAGTGACCTCGACCTCGTCACTCGATGAGATAACCTTCTTGCCCTGTTCCTCGTAGTCTGGGGGCAGTGGGGGAGCCTCTGATGGTATCCGGGACATATTTATGCCCACTGGACTCATCAATGAGTCGGCGTGAGGGTGCTACCGACTTAGACTTGCCCTTCTTTGCATACTCGGGTGCTTGTTTTGGCGCCATGGTACCCGTGGAAGCCTAGTTAGTACTTAAAGAAGTAAAAAAGAACCAAGGAATAAATTTAGAACCCCCTTAGGACCTAGAAAAAAATTAATTTTTTTTACAGACAGTAGCTGTTTTTGGGACCTACGGTCCGTCAATGAAGGTCGTCGACCAGAGTTGTGCCTGGTATGTAATCCCAATATTTCATTCAACGCTTTAAAACACAACAATCGCCAATTACTTCAAGTCTAAACATTCATTTCAACATATTATGTGGTAGTTCATCATCCTTAGGGTTTTGATTATGCAAAATTTGATTATCAATACAGAGACAACGAAACCCTAAGTCAAAACTTCAAATTAGACCTATCAAACCAAATCATTCAAGTTAAATCTACAACACACTCACACACCATCGCTCCAAGGATAGTATCTAAACAAGATTTCAACAATTAAACAAGCAATTAACTACCCAAGGTCAAGTTCAACTTTGTGACTTCAAGATTAAACAATGAAAAATTCAATTTTTTGGTGAAATCGATTACCATACAAGTAAACAAAGTCTGTGAATGCGTAGAGCAGTGATTCCTTATTTTCTTACTCAGATTTTTGACACCAAACCCAGACCGTGAATGCTTGGTGGAAATGGAGGAATTGAGGAGAGAAAATGGAGAATTGTGGGAGATTTGAAAGAGAATGGGGGAAATGGAATTTGATATGGAGGATATAGGGGAGTAAATGGGGGAGATTAGGGGATGAATATGGGGTAACTAGATGGTTTGAAACGTTTAGTGCAAGGAGGGAAATGGGGGATGTTTAAAATTAAATGGTTTTTATTTAAAGGGGGTCCGGGTCGGGTCGACTAAAACCTTAACTTGGACCCACGAAACCCCATCGACGGTCCGTGGGTCAACCTACGGTCCGTCGATGGGTACCGTGGTTCCCTCTAACCCTTGGTAAAAATCAAAACACATACCTGGGGTCTACGGATGCCACCCACGGTCCGTGGGTAGACCGACGGACCGTCGATGGGGCCAGTAGACCACTACATCAACTTAATTTCTACAGAATTGTCTTTTCTTCCCTGTACACGTAGCAAACATTAGGACTCTTTTTATATGTTTTCTGGACACTTTTTAGACACGGGGACCCTATTCTATCTTTATCTAGCCAACACTAAAACTACAAAATTAATAAACATCTATCTAGAAACTACAAATTTAAGAAAAACTCCCTATATCGAAAAGAAACTCCTATAGTTGGCTATATTTTACATCTTGGATTGCCTCCCAAGCAGCACTTGATTTAACGTCGCGGCACGATGCATGCACCTTGATTACTAAGACTTAATCAAGACCCCACTCCTCTATCACCTCATTGACACTCTCAGATTGCCCCAGGTAGATCTTTATCCTTTGACCGTTCACCTTGAACTTCGTTCCGTCCTTGTTCTCTAGTTCAACCGCTCCATGTGGAAATACTTGGGTTATTGTGAATTGTCCGGTCCACTTAGACTTGAGTTTACCAGGAAATAAACACAACCTTGAGTTAAATAATAGCACCTGATCACCGGAAGAAAATTCACGATTTTCGATCTTGTGATCATGGTACTTCTTCATCTTCTCTTTGTACAAGGCTGAACTTTCATATGCTTTTAGGCGAAACTCATCAAGCTCATTCATTCTTTGACTTGATGTGGCGCCCCAATCGAAATTCAACTTCTTTAGTTCCCACATCGCTTTATGCTCTAGCTCTACAGGAAAATGACAAGACTTCCCATAAACAAGTTGGTAGGGGGACATACCTCTGGAAGTTTTGAATGCAGTGCGATAAGCCCATAGAGCATCATCAAGCCTTCTTGACCAATCAGTTCTGTTGGCATTTACAGTCTTTGCAAGAATTTTCTTTATCTCGTGATTTGACACTTCAACTTGCCCACTCAACTGCGGATGATAAGGGGTTGCTACGCTGTGGCGAATACCATACTTCTCAAGCAACGCCTTGAAAAACTTATTACGAAAGTGAGAACCTCCATCGCTTATGATTGCCCTTGGTGTACCAAATCTGGGGAAGATATTCTTTTTCAGGAATGCGGTGACACTATTTCCCTCATTGTTTGAAAGTGCGACTACTTCCACCCATTTCGATACATAGTCAACCGCCACAAGAATGTACTTCATCCCATTCGAACTCACAAACGGAACCAAGAAGTCAAGACCCCAAACATCAAAAAGCTCAATCACAAGTATTGAGTTCATAGGTAGTTCTTGCTTTTTCAAAATTCCTCCTCCACGCTGGGAACGATGACAAGACTTGGCAAAATCATGAGCAATTTGGTTGATGGTAGGCCAGTAATACCCACACTGCAAAATTTTATGGGCAGTTCAGATACCACTATTGTGCCCACCAATAGGTGATTAATGACACGCCTCTAGTATACTCATCATCCTCGAGCACACAGCAATGAATAATCCCATCAGCACAAACACGAAACAAGTAAGGCTTATCCCAAAAGAATTTTTTCACATCAGACATGAATTTTTTTCTTTGGTGGAATGATAGATCCAACGGAACCAGATCACTTGCCAAGTAGTTAGCAAAGTCTGTGAACCAAGGGATAAGATCATAAGAAGCACCCAATACTTGTTCATCAGGGAACACATTAATCTCGATTCCATTTTCTAGCTTGATCATAGCTTCCTCCTCTAGTCTGGACAAGTGATCAGCAACCTGGTTTTCTGTTCCCTTTCTATCCTCTGCCTCAAAATCGAACTCTTGTAGTAGAAGCACCCATCTAATAAATCGTGGTTTTACATCCTTCTTAGCCATCATATACCTCAATACAGAATGGTCAATATGTACTATGACCTTAGTACCAAGAAAGTAGGATCTAAATTTCTCGAATGCGAAAACCACAGCAAAGAGTTCCTGTTCAGTCACAGTATAGTTCTTTTGAGCCATATTCAGAGCTTAACTGACATAGTAAATTGGATGAAGAATTTTCTCTCGCCTCTGTACTAATACTACACCAAGCGCTACCCCACTCGCATCACACATCACTTCAAACGGTTGCCCCCAATCCGGTGAATTAATGATAGGTGCCGAAGTTAACTTTTATTTCAACTCTCCAAATGCTCTCAGACAAGCATCATCAAAATAAAACTTACATTACTTTTCAAGTAGCTTGCACAATGGGTGTTCAATTTTAGAGATATCTTTTATGAACCTCCGGTAGAAACCTGCATGCCCAAGAAAACTTCGAACACCTTTTACAGAGATGGGTGGTGGAAGCTTTTCTATTACCTCAACTTTAGCTCTATCAACCTCAATACCTTTCTACAAAATCCGATGATCCAAAACTATAGCCTCTTTCACTATAAAGTGGCACTTTTCCCAGTTGAGCACGAGATTGCACTCTTCGCACCATTTTAGTACCTCAGCCAAATGTGTCAAACAGTCATCAAACGAGTAACCTACTACAGATAAATCATCCATAAATACCTCTATGCTGTCCTCCACCATATTTGAAAATATCGACATCATACAACGTTGGAAGGTCGCGGGAGCATTACATAACTCAAATGACATCCTTTTGAAGCCAAAAGTCCCATAAGGACCAGTGAAGGTGATTTTATCTTAGTCTTCTGGAGTTATAGAGATTTGATTGTAGCCCGAATACCCATTTAGAAAATAGTACCAACCCTTCCCAGCGAGATGATCTAGCATCTGATCCATGAACGACATTGAGAAATGGTCTTTCTCAGTCCATGCATTTAACTTGCGGTAGTCCATACACACTCTGCAACTAGTCACCGGCCTCATTGGAACAAGCTCATTTTTAGCATTAGGAACCACAGTGATTCCTCCTTTCTTTTGGCACACACTGAAATGGGAAAACCCAACTACTATTGGCAATGGGATATATGACTCCAGCATCTAACCACTTAGTGATCTCCTTTTGCACAAACTCTTGCATAGGGGGATTCAGTCTCCTTTGATTCTCAATACTTGGCTTGTTGTCCGGCATGAGTTGAATTTTGTGAGAACAAATGCCTAGAGGAATCCCAATAATATCCACAATAGTCCATCCTATAGCCCTCTTAAACAACTTCAGCACCGATACCAAAGCCTTTATTTGCCCTTCACTCAAGTCAGCATCAATGATTACTGGCAAGGTGCTATTTTGCCCCAAGAATACATACCGCAAATGGGATAGAAAAACCTTAAGTTCCAATTTTGGAGGCTCATCTACAAACGGTTTTGTAGGTTGGGTGTCTCGATTCTTCATGTCTAATTCCAACCGTTTTGGCTTGAAGCGGAACTCGAACCTCTCAAGTGCAACAACTAGCTCATCATAGTCATCAATACCATCACTGTCAAAATTTATCATCACCGCTGCTAATGCCTCAACATCTAACCTCTCTTCAATGGACACTTCAGATTCTTGCTCCACCATATGATTAACCACTGATACCGACTTAAGATCACTTTCATGCTTCATAGATCTATAGATGTTAAAAGTTACCTCCTCATTGTTTATTCAAAACTTCATCTGCCCTTTCTCCATATCTACCAAAGCATGCCCAGTAGAAAGAAATGGTCTCCCTAAGATGATGGGAACCTCAAAATCAACCTCACAATCTAATATCACAAAGTCCACCAGAAAGATAAATGACTCCACTTTCACAAGGACATCTTGGAGCACTCCAATGGGCCTCTTCATAGTTCTATTGGCCATGAGTAAACGCATCACAGTCGACTTTAGAGCTCCTAGACCCAACTTCTTATAAATCGACAAGGGCATAAAATTAATGTTGGCACCCAAATCACACAAAGCTTTCGCAAAGTGTAATATCCCAATGGTACAAGGAATAGTGAAAGCTCCAGGATCTTTTTTCTTCTGCACAAGTGACCTAGTAGTAATAGCACTACAATGTTGCAGCTTCTCTTCATTCTCAAAACTGACATCCCTCTTTTTGGTCACCAAGTCTTTCATGAATTTTGCATAGCCAGGAATCTGTTCCAACGCTTCTATCAACGGGACATTTATGGACAGTTGCTTCAACATAGCAATGAACCTACGACATTATCCCTCTTTAGTTTTTTTCACCAATCTTTGTGGGAATGGAGGTGGAGGTCTAGGCATGGGAAATTTTTTTTGGGTCACCTCAACTTCCTTCTCTATATCATTTTATGGATCTTCTGTAACCTCATTCTCATCCTCATCTTTTTCTATCACTCTTTCAACCCCAGACGACATGGGGGGATCAATAGTCTGTTTTCCTCCACGAGTAGTGACTTCTATGCAATGCCCATCATTTTTCATATTTTGGATGGTGTTGCTAGGAAGTGTGCCAGGCTGGTGTGGGTTCACAGTAGCGGACAACTGACTAAACTGCTGCTCAGGTTTCTTGATCGACACTACATGGGCATCAACTTTCTGACCAATTCCAGGTAAATCATTTCGCATCTCCTTCACATTTTCATCTGTCGAATCAAATCTCTTCATCATCTTTGCATCATATCCTCAATGCGAGTCATACTTGTACCAGCCTCTCTATTACCAGCCTTATCATTCCTGTTTCCATAGTTGTTCCGGTTGTAATTGTTATCTCGGTTGAAGTTCCCATCCCAGACATAGTTACCATCACGATTGTAGTCTCCATAGTTTCGACCTTGGTTTCCTTGACCTTGGCACCAATTATCCGAATTGAAACCTTGGGCGTTAGTTCGGAAACCCCCCGTTTGATCATTCACCAACTTTGCATCTTCCTTATAGTAATACTCATCAACTGGTGGTGGTGGGGTTCTAGTTAGATAATTTACCGCATTCACCTTTTCTGCACTTCCACTCACATGCTTTAATACCAAGAAATTTTTTTTCCTCATTTGAACTATGCTTCACGAATGTCATCATTTGATTGACTTAGTGCAGTTTGGACAGCAAACGTGCTTCTACCAATATTTGCCTCTCTAGTGCTCCATGCTTTATTGTTCTGGGAGATCCTCTCAAATTTTTCAATAATCTCCTCAAAAGTGCACTCACCATATGATCCTCCAGCAATAGTATCTAACACAACCTTTCCATTGTCATCCTGTCCTCTGTATATGTACTCCTTCAGTGACTCATCATCTATGGGGTAATTTGGAACACTCCTCATGAATCCAGTGAACTTATCCCATGAACTGCTTACCGACTCTCTAGGCAGTGCCGTGAAATTATTCAGTTTATCTTTGTAATTCAACTTCTTGGACACCGGAAAATACCTCGCCATGAACACCTTGTGCAGTTGTTCCCATGTATATACTGAATTGTATGGCAGCTCAGAAAACCACACAGCAACATCACCAATCAACGAATGTGGGAATACTCTCAAACCTATAATGTTCATATCCAAGTCTGGTCGTCCCACACTACTCTTACATACACTTGTCTATTTAGCCATGTGAGCGTATGGATCTTCCAAAGATAACCCAGCGAACAACCCTTTGCTGTAAGCATTTGCATAAGACTGCTGGTCACCACAAATATATGTACCGGAGGTAGTGGAGGGAGAACAATAACACCAGTTGATCCAACCGCGTCGTAGTCAACCCTGTAGTTATCACGAAGCCTCGGTGCTGGCTGGTTCTGCATCTTTTCTGTATTTTCGATTAGATGACCCCCTGAACCTGTGCGGGTACATTTATAGTTCCAGGAGGTAGAACACCAGCTCCCTCCCCTTGACCCTCTCTGATGGGATCATCGTGTACCTCGAGATTTATGCCTCTTCCGACCATTCTTCTCAAAGTTATCCTTAATTCTAGATCGTAGGGCGTCAGGGGATTTCCTTGACTCTGTGTACTTGGCATACACTAGAGTTGAAACCTGTAGAAAATAAAAATAAAACAAAAACATAAAATCAGGAAATACTTGACTAAAGTTCAACAATGTAGTTAGTTTAATCTAAAAGTCGTATTCCCCAACATCGGCGTCAAAATTTGATACGTCCTAATTACACTTTCCAAAAGAAGTATAAGTGGTCGTTGCCAAATAAATAACCCAACTTGTAGGTTGGGGTCGATCCCATGAGGAATATGGTTTAGACTTAAACTTAACTCATGATTATCTCTTTTTAGTCAAACTATTTCCGAGAAAAGTAAACAAAGGGGGGGTTTTGTAAATAAAATAACAGTTTGTTGGTTTGAATTAATAAGTAACAAGTAAACAAGATACACAATTGAGATATCAATATAAGATGAAAACTAGGGTATATGTGTTCCCCACAAGCTCTTAACGTAGTATTCCTAATAATAGTAATTTTATCTTAGTGTTTGACATGCAAGGCTGATAAGTTAGGTATCTCTAAGTGATTAGTAATCCAAGTAGAAGCTTTCACCTCGCAACTTGGTAAGTCTACGGGTGTGTGATTTACTAACCCTTACCTTTACCCCGGATTCTTCCTCGTGTCAATTGAGTTGGGTATGCACCCTCACGTCAACTGATTAAAGTCAGACTATTAGATAACAGCAAATCCTTAACTAAATCTCCGTTGTTTAATCCTTTTCTCATTCATTACCCCCTTGGTAAGGCAAGTAGGAGCGAGGCAAGTTCTAACGTTGCACACCGCTAGAAAGACTTTTAAACGAAAATATTAACAATACATGCATAAACACTATTCAAGAATTACTTAGTTATTAGTCATACATTGTTAATTGATCATGGTTCCCACAACCCTAGTTGTGGATTTAGCTACTCATGCTTGAGAATTCACAATTCATATTAGGGTTACTAAGAGAAATCATTAACTTACAATTAGAATAGATGAAAACCGAAATCTTGAATTGAAATTCAAAGTGCAAATTGCATAAACTAGCTTCGGGAATTAAAGTGCCAAAGTGTTTGCCAAATAATTCCAAAAACCAAAAAACAAAAGTCTCCAATATTTTCTTACTCCCAAAAAATGGAAATAACAACTAATATTTATAGTATTTAAATCCTAAACCAACTAGGAAACAAAAATAAGGAAAATTGGTTCAGGACGCAGTTTTGACAGACGACCAGACCTATAGAACGTGGGTCGACCTACGGTCCGTGGGTCAACACTTGGAAACTATTTTAGGGCCTTCAAACGACGGTTGCCACCGACGGTCCGTGGTTTGGACTACGGTCCGTCCTGTTCTTCCGTGGTTCAAGTACTAGAACTTCAATTTTCTTAATCAAATGACGGCCATCCATCTATGGTCCGTCAGTCACTCTATGGGGCGTCATAGGCCTCCGTGGTTCCACACTTGGTCAGACTTCCTTTAACTCACACATATGCTGCATCACCTACGGCCCATCACTGGACCTACGGTCCGTGGTTGGCTTCATCGGTTGCTGCTGCTGCCATTTCAGTCCCTTTTTCTCTCAATCGCTCCCGAACCAAATTCCTGCAAAAGATTCCAAAAAAACATTATATCTAATAACAAACAGCCCAAGACTCACACAAATTCAAAAGTGAAATGTATCAAAAATACCGTAAACTCACTGTATATCAATACAATATCCATGTATTAAAACTGTCTTCCATATTGTTGTCCACAACATCACATTTACTGTAATCTTGAAAATATCTTTTACACCATGTATCCAAGTTATACCATAAATGATCATCCAAACTACACCTTCCCAATTTCTTTATGTTTTCCATATTGTTCTTAAATCAGCTTCAAATATGGCTTAAACAATTCTCCAAATAAATTTTCTTCTTTCTATTCCTTTTAGGTTCTTACATCAATTACCAAGAACATGTGTTGCATATTTTTGTGTGTTCAATTAGTGGGAATACCTCTTGAGCAATAATTTTCAATCATGAACAAAGCAACATAACATACAAATAATAATTAAAATGTAAAACACAAGAAAATTTAAAAGGACAATTGAACAGTAATTAGAGTCCCACCTTTTGCATATAAGCAGTATTCAGGTGTGATTTTTTGTCTTTTCTCATAATAAACTCTAGCTAATTTTTACATGTCTCGTTCATAGGTTCTTTATAAAAGATTATCATCTTTTGGAGATAGAAGAACTACTATAAGATTAATGTAATCAACTTTTTTAATAATTGCAGATATATAATATATATCGTAGCTGATATAAAAATAGATGGCAAAAGAAGAGTTTCTACAAATAATATGACTTATTTAAAAATTGAATATTTTACGTCGATAAACTATTATTTTGCATAAATTTCTTTTAGCCGGATTCAAATATAACAGAAATAATGAAAAAAATAAACATATCCAAAATGAGCAATGGAGAATTACCCATTCAAACTTTTTTCGAAAATGATTTAATAAACAATATCTTATCCTTAATCTTTGACTTTTCTGCTAATAACATGAAACAAAAATTAACATTATTAAAAAAAGAAAATAGACAAAGAAAAGTTTTAAAAAAAAAACATTTTCGATCTTCAAACTGTATTCAAATGTGTACAATTAGTTAATACTTTGCTAATTAGTAAATTATTGCCAAGTGCGCTAATTTTAGGCAGCCACTTGACAACTTCTCATGCTTTTGGCCTACTTTAATATAGAAGATTTACATTTTTAATAAATTCCTCATTTTTCCTCGACGAATCTTTCTTTTGAATTCATTTTCTTGTCTCTCGTTAAATTCATCGGATTTGCTAAATGTGGGTACTACTTTCCTTTCTCTCCATCTACTTAGTAGAATAGACTATTTTATTCATTTTCTCGATGGATTAACATGGCGGATGATTATTGGAGGTACACCAGCAGTGGGCAACAACAGGCAGCGTCGATGGGTCTTAGTCATGTCGCAAATCTCGTTGTGTTTAAATAATTTGAGATTTTGGAATTTTTTTTGGTTAGTTGGATGAGTTTGTAGAATCTAAAGCTTATTCATACTTTTTCGGCCAAAAAATTAATTTTCATGACTTGTAGAAATTAGGGTTTATTCATTTACTTTTTTTTGGTCAAAAACATAATTTTTATGGCTTGTAGAAACTAGAGTATATTCATTTACTTTTTGATTAAAGTTGCAAGCACACCTCATCCAATTCTTGGTGTGAACGATTGTTAAGCAGGATAAACCCAACAAATGAGTTGGGGTCAAATCCCACAGGGAGTGGTACGTGTTCAAATTCAATTAAGAAATGCAAATGTGATCTAACTAGCTATAGGAATAGATATTATCAGAAAAAGACATATCAAATAAAAGGGGTGACACGAATGTCAAATGGGGGTTGTTGGGTTTTCAGATTATCAACTACAATCAGTCAAATAGCAATGAGATATAAATAAGGAGAGAAATTCTCGGGATGTGATCGATTATAGGCAAATTTTGATATATGGGTAATTAAAACTACTAGTAAACAGCCAAAAATCAGTGGGTAGGCTGGACTATAATTGAAATAGCTTTCTCTCGAACAGCTATTCCGCTTCAAGCGATTTCTCTCGAACATCAACAAGCATAGCAATTAAGAACAACCCATAACCTTAATGCATCTTCTCTCTCTCGAGAAAGATAGGTAGGACTGGGTTTAGGATTCACTCTTTCGAGCTGAACCCAAATCAACTCAATACATACAAATCATTAATCAAAATATTTGGTTCAAAAACCTCTCTCTCGAGCAAGCTAAGAACACAAAATTAGAACTGCATTTGCAACTACAATTCATAAATTAACCTACAACTAATGATTAAACCCACTTCAAAATAGCATCTAAACTAGTAATTAGCAATACCCATACACTAATTCAACCCATAATCACATGGTCACACCCCAAGAATTGGGGTTTTAGCCGAACATCATAAAAAGATAAAGATCGTTACCGATTCGATTAGCCATCAACTGGGTAAGAGGAATTCAAGCTTTGCAATGCTCTAATTCGAAAAAAATTAGAAACCCACTTGTGAAATCTCCCAGTTGAGTCTCAAAACCCTCAAGTCTACTAAGAGAACTGTTCTACACTAAATTGGATTAAAAATTCTATAAAAAATTCTATAAAATTCGATACTAAATTACTGTTCAAAATATAATTTATAGTCGCCGAATATAAGCCACGAAGGGCCACTCGGCGAAGTAAGTCAGGCTCGCCGAACTACTCGGCGAGCCGCCCTTTGACCTCCTCCATCGCCTTTTCTCCTTAGCATTCAGCATCCTCGAGGTTTGTAACTTTGGGCGATCTATCTTTGCTTCGCGGAATGACTCGGTGATTCACCGACTGCTCCTTTTCGTCGCCGACTTGGTTTCTTCCTTCAGGGCTTGGCACACTCGAACTTTAGGCGGTGAGATTAGCCATTCTGTGACACGTCGAGTGTTCTTGGCGATCTTCAGGCTCGCCCTTTTTCATTTCTTCAGCTTGTTTTGTTCCTTTTTGCCTGTTAGTGTCCTTGCTTTGCTCCTCAATCCATATACCTGAAAATCAAGGCATTAACATCAGTTTATAGCATAAATTAGGCATTTGAGGACACTAAATCTATCAATACAAAGCCCAAAATGAGTCCAAATCTCGGACTCATCAACACCCCCAACTTAAACTTTTGCTTGTCCTCAAGTAAAACTCAAGATCAGCAGTTCAAAAAGGATGTCTCAAACAGTGCTGCCTAAGACTCAACATGAATGCACACAACAAGGCTCAATTTACTCATGCAATGATCAATTGTGCACTTAAAGATTCAAATTGTGACTCACTATTACCAAAGATGCTCAAGTTCACAATACTTGATTCAAATGCAAGTTCAAGCTCAACAAAGGTACTCAAATGCCCTCACAACAAAGATGATTCCATATTCACACACTATTTATCAGCAATCTAAAGTTTCGGAATCACATACAACTCTCACACTCACAAAGATGAACACATGCATCACTTCACCCATAGGTTTGCCCTTATTTTCCAATCAACATTTGTTTCAGCTCACTTAAGATCACAAAGGTCTTTTCATGGCTTGTAATGGGGCTGAATGTCAAGGTATGGTCATTTAGGCTCAGTGGATTTCACCCTCATCAAGTGTGGCCTGAATCATCACATTCCTCCTTTTCTTTAACAATTCAAAATCGTTGCCTAAGATCATATCAAGTGCTTGCATCACTTAGTCAACCGGACCAACGGGGCAAATTCTAGGTGTCATCACACAATTGTTCAATATAATCTCAACACACAAGGCATTGGCACCAATATCAAACAAGACTCCACACTTTTGCTAGTGTGCAATGTTCATTACAAGAGGCTCATTCGATAACCGGCTAGTCACAACGAGATGCTAAAAGTTCACACATTGTCTATGCAACTTCATTGTCCTCATCTTAGCCACATATTCATTTCGTTCAATTAAGAGCACTATTCCAGTAATCAGTATTGATCATAACCGATACTCAAATTTACATAAGAACAGCCATATTCATACACAAAAGAGGTGGCACAATTTATTTTTTTAAAATAGGTCAAAACCATTTCCATTAAAAATAAGGAGCCACAAGCTCAAACATCCACAAATTTGAAATCAAAACACATATATAGATCAAAATACCCAAAATTCACAAATAAAATAGAATCACAAGAGGTGGGTATGGAAATACCTCACCCCACCCACAAAATAAAAGTATTTGTCCTCAAATACAACTAAAACAACAAAAATCAATAAAAACGACAAAGAGGGAGGTAAAGAATGATCTTGTCTACACAGTCGCTCCATCTGTCGGGGCATCAATACCCGGAGTCACACTCTGAATCTGGGCATCAGTGCCCGGTGCAACATCAACACTCGCTCCACTGGAGCCTACCATGGAAGTATCCCTCAATGATGTCTGAATGGCTGAATGCACCATAGCCTCCTCAACCTCAGGCAGGCCCTCATATGTAGTCTCCTCCTGGATACCAAGATCCTCCTCATCAGTCTCATCCCCAGACTCTACAGCCACATTCTCAGCTCTAACCTCATCTCCGGTGGTAACCAGATGCACATCAGAATAAGATGGTATACCCGTGTCCAGGACATCAGAGATCTCCACGGTCCCAAAAATCATCTACATATCTGTGGGCTTCAGCTAGTCCACATCCTTTCTCAACTCAGCAATTGCGGCCTTCAAGGTCGTCACCTCATTAGTGGCTCCTTGACCTCTCTCACACACCTCTATCCTTGCCATGATGGCATCAATAGACTCTTTAAGAGGTGTCACAGTAACTGTGAGGGCTCTCTCATTCATCCCAATTATTGTAGCCTCTAGCCTGGAGGCACGTAGATCAGTAGAATGGGCTAGGTACCCCATACGTAGCAGCATGGCCTGGGTGAGTGGAGGTCGGGAAGTAGAACTAGCAGCGGACCTAGGAGGCAAGGTAGCAACAGAAGAACTTGGAGTCTTGGAAGGGGTAGATCTAGAAATACCTGAAGGCTCAGAGGCCAGAGTAGGGAATACTGCCTCTACAGGTAGTGTCTCAATATCAACAACCGGGGATGTATCCACCGGGGTAACCTTCTTTTTCTCACCCTCATCCTTCAAATACTCAGCCTCAATCCGTCGAATATTGGTACAGGAGGTGGGAATCACTTCCACGTCCTTCATTTCATCACGAGACACACGGGCTCGTCTGCAAAATTTGGTGATCAACACCGGGAAAGGGAGAGATGTTTGTTGCTGCCTGGCCCTTATGGCCATCTCTTGTACAATGATCATACCTATGTTAAGGCTCAACCCATCAATGATAGATATAAGACAGGCCGCCTTCGTGTGGCGGGGATAGACTCATTCTGGGATGGCATGATTGTGCTGCTAATATACCCAAACCAGAACCTCGCTGCCACATTTAGATCTTTCTTCTCTATGGGCACCGCGGCCTCAATCCACCTAGGAGTATCGTCTGAAAGGAGAGGAGCCAGCCACTTCTTCATTTCCTCCAAGGATTTTGTCTTGATCATGTACTGGTAGTCATCTGCAATGTTTTAAGTGCATTCCAGCACAACATTAATATCATCACTGTCACACTTTACCTTCTTTCCACTAACAACTACATAGTCGACTGGTTTGAAGGTGGCAAACTTCTTCTTCCCCTGTGGCACCAAAGCTCCATAGGAAGTGTAGAACTCCCGGACCCAATTAAGAATGTAGGGTCCCCGGGGTTTACTAAACATCTGAAACTTATGCCTTTTGAGAGTGCTCCATATATCGGGGTACTTGTCCACCACACCATCTGTAGACAATCTCTTCTCCTCAATGATAGTCCTCAGTCCCTCGGTCTTTAGTCTGTTGAGAGACCGGGGAGGAGGACCCTGTACAGGTGGTGTAGGGACCACAATCTGCACTGAAGCTGGGGGAGAAGTGGTCTCAAGCACCCGGATCCTAGACGGATCATGTATCCTTTTTTAGCACATTTCAATTTTCAAGACCAATAGCAGCTGGTCATCCTTAGGCTCAGAGATAACAGCCTGAGGATCCTGGTGTTCCCCCTCACTTTCAGAAGTGGTGAGCTGAGTCGCCTAGACTCCCTCACTATCGGAGCTGACTTTCTGTGATGCAGTTGCGGGCACCTTGCCCTTTCCTTTTCCCTTCCCACCCGTGGTAGGAAGTTTAGTTGCCTTTGCTTTGGATGCCATTGCATCCTCATTGATGACGATTACATTTTCCCATTTGCGGGGCTGCATGTCTCATCTTGATACTTTGGGTCTGGCCATATCTGCAAAACACATCAGAAAGAGTTAGAAAAATACATAATTTAGGTTGCAGAAAGACTCGCCGAACCAATCGGCGAATCACCGAGTCACTTTGGCTAGCTAGATCGGGCTCGCCGAAAGGATTGGCTTGAAAAATTCCCAGAAAAAATGACAGGTCGGCGATGTGCAGGGCGTTTCAGTGAATCGCCGACATCACTCGGTGAGCTCAGACTAGCTCACCGAACTGAACAGTGTGTTTTAGGGGTTAGGGGCGCAGAAAGGGCGATTAAAGGAAACATTTGACGAGCTCAGGCTTCCCACCGAAAGTTACAGACTCTAACTCAGCCAAATCACGAAATTAAAGGCAATCAAGGGGGACGTTGGTGAACCGCTGAACTATTCGGCGAGCTCAACCCAGCTCGCCGAACTTCCCAACGTGCCAAATTTCAACCCCGTTTCCAAAAATCAAGCCTGCAGCCCTCGAAAACAAAATCAAACACACACACACTATGCGATTCACACAAGACCCATAAGACGCATGCCTCCGGGGTACTCAGACTTCCCCTGATTTGGCTAATTTTGGTCATTTGACGACTTTTGCCCTTAAGAATGACGTCAACCGCTCTATCATTGGGTAAATTATGTCATTTGGCTCAATTTGGGGTTACTCAGACTTCACCCAACAAGACCCAACATAAAATAACCGCAACCCAATAATTTAAAGTCGATTTTAATGCATTAAGCATGGGAATTCATTTTTTAAAGCAAATTGGCACAATTACAAAACACAAAATAGGCACAACAACGCATCAAACACAATTTCAACACAGGCCCAACACACATCATTACTAAATTATCAAAGGCATTCGAGTTAAACTACTAATCTAGAGTTCGGGGTTCAGAAAACCAACCTTTATGCTGAATGAAGAATTTGATATGCTAGGCGGCAATGTAATCCAAATCCAAACACGAGATCAAGAGCAAAAAGCAAATAAACTAGCAATAATACGGGAAATCTAAAGTGCGGGTGTGAGATTATAGGGTTAGAAATGAGAGACTCTGAAGGATTTTGAAATTTTAAAAAGTTTGTCCTTTTAAAACCTTTAAGTTCGCGTCCCTCTCGGCGGTATTAGTCAATCACGCCGAACCACTCGTCGATGTACCGAGTGGTGACTTACCTCGCCGAGTTTTACAGGACCTCCAGTTCATTTGGAGGTCCAAACGGCGGACAAAGTCGGGCTCGCCGACCTCTTCGGCGAGTCGCCGACTGGACTCTTTGCTCGCCAACCTGCATATTCTCAAACACACTTCACTTTCCAACCTGTATAAACAACACCCGTTATTCAAAAGCAATATTAAAAACATCAACAACTTGGATTGCCTCCCAAGAAGCGCCTTAGTTAAATTCGTGGCACGACGAAAATACCCAGTCAAGCTTCATTCTTGGGATTTTCCATAGTATCACTAGGCAACCCCCCTAGTTGTCTTGGGTTTAGATGAGATGAAATTTGACCTATTTGGGTCTCCAGCTGCTTGATAGAGATGGAATGAGAGGTCACTGTCTGGTTAAGAGTCGATACATCTTCCTTCATTTCCTTCAACACTTTATCGGACCCTTCAACCCTGTTAAGAATGCATGAGAGCATGTCTTCCATACGGCCACCCTAAGAATCTTTGGGCTTTTGACGCTCATGGGGAAGCACATACCTATCCTTCTCCCTTTCTCTTTCCTTCCAAGAGGTGTTACGATCACGCCACTCTCTGTCATGGTCTCTCCAGCCCTCATCTCTATTCCAACCTTAATTACAACCCGGCGTTGGGTAACTTCAACGGGTCGTAGTTTGGATCCATAGAATGAAATTTTGATCCTTAGAATTTATTATGAATTCCACAATTGGGATTTATGGTGTGTAGAACAAACCACAAACCGTAGATGGTCCCGTGGAAGGTTATCGTCAACTCGTTAAGAGGGTTAGTTTAATCTTTTTCCACCCCTTCTAAGTGTAAATGATGAAATTTTGAAACGTAATTAAGGTCCTAAATAATATTAATCGACCACATTGCTCTCATTAACGCTTACAAGTCTTAGAGCAAGGATCCAAGAGAAGAAAGCTAGGGTTTTCCAGCATTCTTCCAGTTTTGCCAAGAAATTTGTTCTTCAAGGTATGTAAGGCTATCATAGTGATGGATTGAGTTGGTCCTCACACCCTACATATATCTAAATTCAGTAAAAGGGTAACCTAGGGTTTTGTCCTGGACTTTGAGAATTCTTTAGATGAATAGTATCATTGAGTTCTGTGTTCTTGATTTCTGAGTGTTGAATTTTCTATATTGTTATTGAAATCCTTGTATCGATTTGTTCATGTCTATATTTCAGCATGAACTCTATTTTTAGTAATATTTTTTTATAATCTTTTAAACAAACTTTTTTGTCTTAAATTGATTTTCTGAGAAAGCAAAGATAAGTTTTGAGAAAGATCGAGTTTTAAACATGATTTGAGGAAGAGTATAAGGGAACTAATTATTCCCAAATGTGTCACTTTTTACATCTAGAAAAGAGAAATTTTGATTTCTAAATGAGTTAATGAGTTCATAGATATTTTAGAGTAGTTATCTCTTTTAAGAGGATATTTTGAGCAATTACCTCTAATTGAGAAAGAGTATGTTTTATACATTTGAGCATGAGTATATATTTAGAAAGGTCCTAGGATGTCTTATAAGCCACGTCGAGTAGAGTTTTGTTCATGAGTGTGACGTGCACCATATTTATGAACAAGAGGCTATAAGATGTTTAGGAAACTCAACTTCTTTCATCCTCTAAGGCCCTGCGATATAGTTAAACTCTATATCTATATCTCTTCTAATCCTTATCCGATACTTTTCAGGATATGGCCCCTCGAAGAGCATACATCAGGAGGAATGTGAATAAGAATGTGGAACAAGAAGCTCCTCAAGCTCTTCAAGAAGCTCCTCAAGTTCCGGTCAACCCTTTGGCCGAAAAAGTGACTAATGCATTATTCATGGTTGCTTTTCAAGTATTTTCCCAAGCCATGAAGGCCGAAGCCAATAGGGAGGTTGTGGTCCCCGTTAACTCATATGTGGGTACGATGGCAACTAGAGTGAGGGACTTTACTAAAATAAATCTTTCAGAGTTTCAATGTTCCAAAGTTGAGGAAGATCCTCAAGAGTTCATTGATGAGGTGTATAAGGTGTTGATGATCATGGGAGTGATACCGGGGGAAAAGGTGGAATTGGCCTCTTATCAACTAATGGTGTTACTATAACACCCCATATCTGAAAAAGGGAAAAAAATAAGGAACTTTGGGAAAAATGCAGGTTCCAGCCATGAGGGCCACCCACAGCCCGTATATGGGACCACGGACTGTAGGTGTGGTACGTGGATGGCCCTGCCTAAGATGGTCTAGAGGCTCAGGACCATGGCCTGACCTACGGACCGTAGCCAGACCACGGTATGTTGTTAGGGTTAGTGGTTTGAGGCCCAAAATAAGACTTACTGATGACCCACCACGGTTCACCAGGATGGACTGTAGGTCAGACCACGGTCCGTCGGTGGTCAGCTGGCAGTTAAGTTCAGGGGTTGTTGGGTATTTTCCTAATTAATTAGTTCCTATACTACGTCATTTTATCCTTCACTAAGACCCCCTATATAAGTGTTTTCAACCCCCAAATTAGCCCATTAACTTCATTCTTCCAAATTCACAAAATAAGAACTCTGCAAAAACTTTCGCTCTAGAAACTTGAAGAAAAAGAAGGATTCAACCTAGGGTTTCAAGTCAAAGTCTCAATTCCTCCATTGAAGGCTAGCATTTGGATTCAAGGTATGATAGTTTTCATCCATGGATTCCTTTCATCAATGGAGTTCCCAAATTTCTCTATTTCAAAGGTAAAATTCCCCAACTGAGTTAGGGTTTTCTTCAATTATCATGGGTTCTCTTCAATGTTGATTTAAATGATTGAATTATGCTCTCTTATGCATGAATTGATGAAATATGATGATTTTTTGATGATTTCCCCATGAACCCATGTAATCCCCATCTTTTAAAGCTATGAATTATATGATGTCAGATTTTGATCTTTAAGGAAGAGTTTTATGAAAATTAAGCATGTATTACTAGTTTTACATGAATTTATGATGAAATCCATATCTAACCCATGTTTTCTAAGCATTGATGATTGAAAGTGGGTTTTGAGCCTCAAGAGGTAAATTATGGACTTATGCATTTTCTTATGAAATCGATGCAAATGTTTTAAGGGTTCTTTGAGAGTAAAATATCAATGATGATGATGTTGTTGTGTTGTTGAAAGGATATTCTCATAAACACATACAAACATGATGTGAAAGGTTTTCTCACATAGTAAGGATTCTTAGGTTGAAAGGCTTTCTCACCTAATTGAATCAAAGAGTAAGAGCTATCCTAATGAACTTGCTTGGATTGGTTATCCTAGGGTACCTTTCCATGAATAATAAGGTCAAAGTAAGAAATGACTATTCCATGGGATTTATGCTTAGCACCGAGAGGATATTGAGATGGAAGCTCTCATGTTAGTAGAGGTCGGGTTTCTTGAAGCAATCTTGTTATCTCTTACCTATGTGCCCCCATAGGATGATTGTCTCAAGAGACTAGCTAGTGGATCTACTTAAGCTAGAAGTTCATGGTTCTACCTTGGCAAGTAGGACAACCCTTTTTGGTGTGGAAGACACCGGGGGATCATGTTATAGCTCACATGGTCTCTATGTCGGTTAAGGCTAATTCCCCAAATTAATAATGAACTAAGGTTACTTCAAGAGGTATCACATATGAGTTCAAAGGTTTTAAAAATGATGTTAGCTTGCATTGACCATGGTTTTATGACTTATGTTTTCTAACTCTCTTATATCATGTTTTAGTTTGGTCAATTACATGTCATTAAATGAAATGTCCCTTTTAGCATGATTTAAATGTTTTTATGCATGGCTATCATACATGGTACATTTTTTTGTACTAACGCATACTCTTGCCTACATTTCCCCCAAATGTAGGGTCCGACAGACAGGTTTCTGAGTTTCCTGGCTAGTAGTTGAGTTAGTGATTTCTGAGCTTTAGTGAGTCCTCGTGCTTCGAGGATGAAATTTATTGATTCACTTTCTTTCATGTATTTCTCTTTTGGACATGATGTATGGGCTAGGCCCAATTTTATTCTGTTGTATTTGATTGCTATGATGAGACAATTGTATTGGACATCCGCTTTGCCTTTATAAAAAATGTTTTGGACTTGGACTATTGTTTTACTCTTATTGTTCTATTTTTTATGTTATGAGAGCTAAGTGGCTTGTATGGAGTCCTTCAGGGTTCTATACGCCATGTTACATCTAGGGGTACCCCTGGGTCGTGACCAACTTGGTAATCGGAGCACAAGGTTTAGAATGGTCCTAGGATGTCTCATAAGCCACATCTAGTTGAGTATTGTTCATAAGTGTGAAGCGCACCACATTTATGAATGAGAGGCTCCAAGATGATTAGGAAACTCCACTTCTTTCATTACTCTTAAGTCATACGATAGATTTTAACTCTATAAAGTTTCTCTCCTAATCCTTATCCTATGTTCTTCAGGATAAGGCTACCCGAAGAGCTTATGCTAGAAGGAATGTGAGGGAGAATTTGGAACAAGAAGCTCCTCCCTAAGCTCCGGTCGATCCTTTGGCCGAACAAGTGTCTAATGTGGAGTTTAGGGCTGCTTTTCAAGTGTTAACTCAAGCGGTGACGGCCCAAGCAAATAGGGTGGTTGTGGTTCCTGTGAACCCAAATGTGGGTGCGATGGCTTTAAGAGTGAGGGACCTCACTAGGATGAATCCTCCAGAGTTTCATGGTTCTAAAGTTGAGGAAGATCCTCAAGTGTTCATTGATGAGGTCTATAAGGTTTTGATTATCATGGGAGTTACGCCGATGGAAAAGGTAGAGTTGGCCGCTTATCAACTAAAAGGTGTGGCTCAAATTTAGTGTAACCAATGGAAAGAAGGGAGACCGGAAGATGTGGGTCCTCTTGAATGGTAGAAATTTAAAGCTGCTTTTCTTGATAGGTTCTTTCTCGTTGAGATGAGGGAAGCCAAGGTGCTTGAGTTCATTAACCTCCGACAATGGAGTATGAGTGTTAGGGAATATGCTCTAAAGTTCACATAATTGTCTAAGTATGCTCTAAAAATGGTTGCAGATTCAAGGGCTTAGATGAGTAAGTTAATTTTGGGTGTGTCCGAAATGGTGGTTAAAGAGTGCCGAACAGCCATTCTCATTAATGACATGGACATCTCTCGTCTCATGGTTCATGCACAACAAATTGAGGAGGAGAAACTCAAGGAAAAGTCTAGAGAGGTAAAGAGGGCTAAGACCGGTGATGGAAATTTCTCACATGCAAAGTTCGGTGGACATGGTCATTCTAGATTCCGACAAAGGTTCTCCGGTCAAGATTCCTCCAAAATTCAACAAAGATAGGGTGTCTAACCCTAAGCCTCAAGGAGGTAATGGTAGTGGATCTTCGATCCCTAGGTCTACTTGTACTAAGTGTGGAAGGAAGAACGAGGGTAAGTGCCTAGCCGACACGGATGGTTGTTTTGGTTGTGGTAAAAGTGGTCACAAAATGAGGGATTTCCCAATGGTTATGGCTAAAGGATGAGAGGGCAAGAAAGCTCCTCCTAGTGGTTCGGGTTCCAATGCTCCTAATAAAAACCGCTTCTATGCACTTCAAACTCGTGGGGAAAAAGAGAGTTCTCCCGATGTGGTTACCGGTATGTTAAAAGTTTTTCAACTTGATGTATATGATTTATTTGATCCCGGTGTTAATTTGTCTTTTGTGACGCCATATGTGGCTATGAGGTTTGATCTGCTCCCCGATGTGTTGCTAGATCCTTTTTCAGTCTCTACTCATGTTGGTGATTCCATTGTGGCTAAGAGGTTCTATAGAAAGTGTCTCATTTCCTTGTCCCATAGAGTTACTCTTGTTGACTTGGTAGACCTTGATATGTTAGACTTTGATGTTATTCTTGGTATGGATTGGTTGCACTCATGTTATGCTTTTATTGATTGTAGAACTCTTTTAGTCAAGTTTCAGTTTCCAAATGAGCATGTCTTAGAGTGGAAGGGGGGAAATTTATGCCTAAGGTTCAGTTTGTCTCTTGCCTAAGGTTTGCACTTACCATCTAGTTAGGGTGAGGGATGTAGATTCTGAAACCACTTCTCTTGAGTCGGTCCCCATTGTAAATGAGTTTTTGGAAGTGTTTTCCAAATGACTTACCCGGTATTCCTCCCGAGTGGGAAATAGACTTCGGTATTGACCTTCTCCAAGGTACGCAACCTATCTCTATTACTCCTTACCGTATGGCTCCGACAGAACTTAAGGAGTTGAAAGAACAATTGAAGGATCTGTTGGATAAGGTTTCATCCGACCAAGTATCTCTCCATGGGGTGCTCCAATTTCGTTCGTTAGGAAGAAGGATGGTTCTCTTCGTATGTGTATCGACTATCGTCAGTTGAACAAGGTGACTATTAAGAATAAGTATCCTCTCCCAAGGATAGATGATTGTTTGACCAACTTCAAGGGGAAGTTATTTCTATAAGATTGATCTTCGATCGGGTTATCACAAATTAAGGGTGAGAGACGATGACATTCGAAGATGGCTTTTCGAACTCGGTATGGTGATTATGAGTTTTTGGTAATGTCGTTTGGGTTGACTAATGCTCCGGCGTCGTTTATGGATTTGATGAATAAGGAGTTTAGAAAATACCTTGACATGTTTGTGATTGTATTCATTGATGATATTTTGATCTACTCAAGGAGTGAGGATGAGCATATTGATCATTTGAGGATCGTGTTGCAAGTTCTTAAGGACCAACAACTTTTTGCAAAGTTTATTAAATGTGAATTTTGGTTAAGGTCCATAGCTTTCCTTGGTCATATTATTTCGAGTAAGGGTATTGAGGTAGATCCTAAGAAGACGGATGCGGTCAAGAGGCCTAGACCTCTAACTCCTTCGGATATTAGAAGTTTTTTGGGCTTAGCCGGTTACTATAGAAGGTTTGTTGAGGGATTTGCTTCAATTGCCTCTCTTTTGACGGCTTTGACTCAAAAGAAGGTTAAGTTCTTATGGACCGAGATGTGTGAAAAGAGTTTTCAAGATAGACTTACTTCCGCTCCGGTGTTGACTTTACCAGAAGGGACATATGGCTTTGTGGTTTATTGTGATGCCTCAAGAATTGGGTTAGGGTGTGTGCTTATGAAATATGGGAAAGTGATTGTCTATGCCTCAAGGCAACTTAAGATTCATGAAAAGAATTATCCTACCCATGACCTTGAACTAGCGTTGTTGTTGTTTTTGCCTTAATGATTTGGAGGCATTATTTGTATGGTGTGCATGTAGATGTGTTTATCGACCATAAAAGTTTGCAATATGTGTTCAATTAGAAAGATCTAAATCTTCGTCATAGAAGGTGGCTTGAGTTATTGAAAGATTATGACATGAGTGTTCTCTATCACCCCGAAAAGGCAAATGTGGTGGCGGATGCTCTTAGTCGGTTGTCTATAGGTAGTGTGGCTCATATTGAGGAAGAAAATAGTGAATTCGAGATTTTCATAGGATGGCCTGATTAGGTGTTCAATTGGTGGAATCCACCAAGGGTGGTCTTGTGGTTCACAATGGGTCTGAATCGTCTTTTGTGGCAGATGTGAAAGCTAAGCAAAATCTTGATCCAATTTTGGTCGACCTAAAAGAAGCGGTGCTTAAGAAATCCATTGAGGCTTTCTCCCAAGAGGGAGATGGGGTACTTAGATACCAAGGTCTCTTATGTGTACCAAATGTGGATGACTTGAAGGAGAAAATCTTGTCAGAAGCCCACAATTTGTGGTATTTCATTCACTCGGGAGCCACCTAGATGTACCGCAATTTACGGGAGGTCTATTGGTGGAATGGGATGAAGAAGGATATTGCGGGATTTGTGGCTAAGTGTCCAAATTGCCAACAAGTAAAGGTTGAGCATCAAAGACCGGGAGGTCTATCCCAAGTCATTAGCATTCCTACTTGGAAGTGGGAGGATTTGAATATGGACTTTATTGTTGGTTTGCCTCGCATCCGGCGACAACATGATTCGATTTGGGTGATAGTAGATCAGATAATGAAATCGGCTCATTTTCTTCCCGTCAAGGTTTCCTAATCGGCGGAGGAATATGCCAAGATGTACTTGAGAGAAATGGTAAAGTTGCATGGAGTGCCTTTGTCCATTATTTCCAATCGCGGTACCCAATTAACTTCTCAGTTTTGGAAGTCATTCCAAAAGGGTCTTGGCACTAAGGTTAAGTTTAGTACGACCTTGCTTCCCCAAACTGATGGGCAAGCGGAGCGTACTATCCAATCTTTGGAGGACATGTTGAGAGCTTGCGTGATTGATTTTAAGGGTAATTGGGATGACCATTTGCCATTAATTGAGTTTGCATATAACAATAGCTATCACTCGAGTATTGGTATGGCTCCATTTGAGGCTCTTTATGGTAAGAGGTGTAAATCTCCTATAGGTTGGATTGAGGTGGGTGAAGTTGCCCTAATAGGTCCCAAATTGGTACATGAGGCCATAGAGAAAGTTCGAATCATTAGAGAAATGTTGAAAATGGCTCAAAGTCGGCAAAAGTCATATGCCGATGTGAGAAGGAGAGATCTTGAGTTTGATGTTCATGATTGGTTTCTTGAAAATTTCACCCATGAAGGGTGTAATGAGGTTTGGTAAGAAAGGGAAGCTTAGTCCCCGTTATGTAGGTATATATCAGATTTTGAGGCATGTTGGTAAGGTTGCTTATGAGCTAGATTTGCAAAACGAGTTGGCATCGGTGCATCCAGTTTTCCATGTCTCTATGTTAAAGAAATGTGTTGGTGACCCAACATCTATAGTTTCCTTAGAGAGTTTGGGAGTTGATGAGAATCTTTCTTATGAGGAAGTTTCAATTGAGATTCTAGACCGGCAAGTCAAGAAGTTGAGAAATAAAGAAGTTGCTTCCGTGAAAGTATTGTTGAGGAATCAGTTAGTTGAGGGTGCTACTTGGGAGGCCGAGGCCGATATGATGTCCCTATATCCTCATCTCTTTCCTTCTACTCCTACTCTAGCTTTAGGTAATGAGTTCCTCTTGGTTTGACCTTTGTTTTGGAGTCATGTGTTTTTATGTGTTTTCATGATTTCCTTATGTTATGCATGTTCATGAAAAACTTGTGTTTTGAAAGAAAATGAGTTTATATGATTTATTTTCCTCATGTTGTTGTGCATTGAGTATGTGTTGCTTATAGACTTCATGAGATGAATTGAGGAACATGCTTTAGCTATGATTTTTTAGAACAAATTGCGTATGGGCTCCATGAGATTACGTTGAGCATGCTTTTAGCTTTGAGAAGGTAGTTCCATCTTGAACATGAGTAATTTTGAGAATTCATGCATATTGGGTTGCTAGATGTAGTTCCTACTTCCTTATGATGCATTGAGTATGTTTAGCTTGGAGTTGATGTTTCCTCCTTGTATATGTGCATTGCACTCATGATGGGCTGTTAGAGTTAGTTTCACCCCTCTTATGATGTTTTGAGAACGTCTTAGCTTGGAGTCGATAGTTCCTCATTGGTTATATGCATTCCATCATTAGGTTGGGTATTTAGTTCCTCTCCTAATCTTTTAGAACCAGTTTGAATCTCATTCGAGGACGAATTGTCCCAAGGGGGAGATATTGTAATACCCTGTATCCAAAAAAGGGAAAAAAAGAAGCAACTTTGGGAAAAATGGAGGTGCCACCCACGACCCGTGATGGGACCACGGACCGTAGGTGTGGTCCGTGGATGGCCCTGCCTAAGATGGTCTAGAGGCTTATGACCATGGCCTGACCTACGGACCGTAGGCCAGACCACAGTCCGTGGTTAGGGTCCGTGGTCCGAGGCACAAAATCAGATTTTCTGATGACCAACCACGGTTCACCAGGACGGACCGTAGGTCAGACCACAGGTCCGTCGACTAGGGTCCGTCGTTCGTCAGCGAGCAGTTAAGTTCAGGGGTAGTTGGGTCTTTTCCTAATTAATTAGTTCCTATACTACGTCGTTTTACCCTTCACTAAGACTCCTATATAAGTGTTTTCAACCCCCAATTAGCCCATTCATTTTATTCTTCCAAATTCACAAAAGAAGGACTCTCCAAAATATTCTCTCTCTAGAAACTTGAAGAACAAGAAGAAGAAGGATTCAACCTAGGGTTTCAAGTCAAGGTCTCAATTCCTCCATTGAAGGCTAACCTTTGGATTCAAGGTATGATAGTTTTCATCCATGGAGTTCCCAAATTCCTCTATTTAAAAGGTAGAATTCCCCAATTGAGTTAGGGTTTTCTTCAATTATCATGGGTTCTCTTCAATGTTGATTTAAATGATATAAATATGATCTCTTATGCATGAATTGATAAAATATGATGATTTTATGATGATTTCCACATGAACCCATGTAATCCCCATGTTTTCAAGTTCTGAATCATATGATGTGGATTTTGATCTTCAAGGAAGAGTTTTATGAAAATTAAGTATGTATTACTAGTTTTTCATGAATTTATGATGAAATCCATATCTAACCCATGTTTCTAAGCATTGATGATTGAAAGTGGGTTTTGAGCCTCAAGAGGTAAATTATGGACTTATGTATTTTCTTATGAAATCTATACAAATGTTTTAAGGGTGCTTTGAGAGTAAAGTACCAATGATGATGATGTTGTTGTGTTGTTGAAAGGATATTCTCATAAACACATACTAGCATGATGTGAAGGTTTTCTCACATAGTAAGGATTCTTAGGTTGAAAGGCTTTCTCACCAATTGAATCAAAGAGTAAGAGTTGTCCTAATGAACTTTCTTGTATTGGTTATCCTAGGGTACCTTTCCATGAATAATAAGGTCAAAGTAAGAAATGACTATTCCGTGGGATTTATGCTTAGCACCAAGAGGATATTGAGATAGAAGCTCTCACGTTAGTAGCGGTCGGGTTTCTAGAAGCAATCTCATTATCCCTTACCTATGTGCCCCCAGAGGATGATTGTCTCAAGAGACATTAGCTAGTGGATCCACTTAAGCTAGAAGTTCATGGTTCTACCTTGGCAAGTAGGACAACCCTTTTCGGTATGGGAGACATCGGGGGATCATGTTATAGCTCACATGGTCTCTATGTCGGTTAAGGCTAATTTCCTACATTAATATTGAACTAAGGTTACTTCAAGAAGTATCGCATATGAGTTCAAAGGTTTTAAAGATGATGTTAGCTTGCATTGACCATGGTTTTATGACTTATGTTTTCTAACTCTCTTATATCATATTTTAGCTTGGTCAATTGGATGTCATGAAATGAAATGTCTCTTTTAGCATGATTTAAATAATTTTATGCATGGCTATCATACTTGGTACATTTTTTTATACTAACGCATACTCTTGCCTATATTTCCCCCAAATATATGGTCAGACAGACAGGTTTCCCGAGTTTCGTGGCTCGTAGTTGAGTTCATGATTTCCGAGCTTTGGTGAGTCCTCATGCTTCTAGGACAGAGTTTATTGATTCACTTTATTTCATGTATTTCTCTTTTGGACATGATGTATGGGCTAGGCCCAATTTCATTCTATTGTATTAGATGGCTATGATGAGACAAGTGTATTAGACTTCTGCTTTGCCTTTATAAAAAATGTTTTGGACTTGGACTAATGTTTTACTCTTATTGTTCTATTTCTTATGTTATAAGAGCTAAGTGGCTTGTATGGAGTCCTTCAGGTTTCTATACGCCATGTTACATCTAGGGGGTACCGCTGGGTCGTGACAATTACTCTAGTTTGGTTCAACCAATGGAAGGAAGAGAGGGCAGTTGATGTAAGTCCCCTTGATTGGGAAAAGTTAAAGGTTGTTTTTCTTGATAGGTTCTTTCCCCTTGAGATGAAGGAGGAAAAGGTACATCAACCTTAGTCAAGGAAACATGAGTGTGAAGGAGTATGCCTTGAAGTTCACACAACTGTCTAGATATGCTCCTACTATGGTTGCCGATCCTAGGGCAAGAATGTGTAAGTTTGTTTCGGGAGTGTCCGAGATGGTGGTTAAAGAATATCGTACCACCATGCTCATCAATGATATGAACATTTCTCATCTAATGCTATATTCTCAACAAATAGAGGAGGAGAAACTTAAAGAAAGATCTAGGGAGGCAAAGAAGGCAAGGACTGGTGATGGTGACTTTTCACATTCATGGTCCGATGGACATGGTCGTTCAAAGTTCCAACAAAGGTTTCTCGGTCAAGGTTCGTCAAATGCTCCGGATACTAAATTCAACAAAGATAGGGTATCTAACCGTAAGCCTAAAGGAGGAAATTGTAACACCACACAACTTTGCTCTTAGAATTTGAATTGTTCATCGTTAGTATATAAACTTAAACCGGGTAATGTCCTACTTGTTCATGTATTTTAAGGTTCTTTACGAAATTTAGAAAGGGTATTGGAAGTGATTTAGGGTCATAAGGGACCTCTAACACCAAGCCAAATTCAAAGCATTTATATCGGCTAAGTTTTTGCATGAGTCTATATAAGGGTAAACTTCAAAGAACCATATCTCTTAGCTTATTAAGAGCTAGGTAAATCATAACCTATCAACTTAAAGATCTATGAGTCTTCTTTCCAACTCCGCCAAGTTTGCGTCAATCTGAGTTTTGACTAAAAATTTATGACTAATTTACTAGAGACGCTCTAACCTCGCAGCAGCTCCGCGATGGCTCCGCGTTACGAGTCAATTCAGACCTCACTGTCCGCTAGAATAAAATCCCAACTTTTTCAATTCTTTTTTATTTATTTTTTAAGGGTATTTTTGTCATAAAAACCATCAGGGAGTCATCTAAATAGCCCTAAAAGCGTAGAAAATCAGTTTTTGCAAAATTAAATCCTCTCTTTCACTCCTAAAATTCTACTCTTAAGAACTTCAAGAAATATCAACATTAGGGTTCATAATTCAAGATTATCCATCAAACTTCCCTACAAAGGTACGTAAGACTTCAATGAGGAATACTTTCATCCTCATGTCCAAGATTTTTCTCAATTTCCATGAACTTAGTTCCATTGTTAGGGTTATCCAACCAACTTCGAATTCATCACATCTATGACATGAATTGTATATTTTCGTGAATTATTTATTCATGATTATAGATTCTTGACTATTGTACTTTATTTTTATACTTAAAAGGAATTTTCATGCTCATTCTTATGAGTTATTGACACGGCATTATTAATGATTCATGAACCATGTATTTCAAAGAATGGTCTTCGAATCCTTATGTTATTATGAAAGCTATTTTGAGATTGTACAAGTTATACGTGTTCTAGAAAAATTCCTCATGATGTGAAAATATGTTTTAAAAAGAGATTTCAAGATATGATTTTAGTAAGAATGATTTGAGTTTCATCCCAGAAATATGGGCATAGTCTCGCAAAAAGATATGTTTTAGAAAAATATTTTCGAGAAAGAATCATTATGAGCTTCTAGATAAGCTAAAAGATATGTTATGAGCTATATAAATAGTATGCTTTGGAGTAGTACTTAGCACCGAGTGAATGAGTGGTCTAGATAACCCAAGTTCCAAAACTATGTGCCATCGTAGGATTATATTTCACCTCTTTGTCGGTTGACCATTTAGCCCTGGGAGGCTCAGATTAGTGGATCCACATTAGACAGATATATTCTATATCCTGACAAGGTATAGGGCAACCCTCTCCAACTGGAATTTTAAGTTGGTGCATCATTAGCTCACATGATGTACGTCGATTAAGAGAAACTCCCACATAAAATATTTACTTCATTAATTTTATGTTTTCTTGATATTATTATTAGGCCTAACCCATCGGTGGCCCCTTGAAGTTGGCACGAAGTTTCAGTTAGACACCTCAACTGGACGATGTTCATCTTAAACACCTCATGTAGGGTACCGTTGTGTCATTTTGACACTCTTTTTCCAATCAATAAAAATATATGCGGTGTGTGTGTTACACTCGCGAATGACGTGTAAAGTGAAAAATTAAACGACGACATTTGTCATTTGTGTAAAAAATAATTCTTAAACAATAAATTTTGAATAAAAAAAAAAGTAGCCAATCAATCAATGACATATAGATTTTTGCCCAGATAATTTTAAAAAAAATTTAAACCAATAATATTCCCACCCCACCCCCATAGTCTTCTTCTCCAAACACCCCAGTCCATTTGGAGAAATACCCCACCCCCACCCATTTTGCAGAAATATCTCCATAAACCCCGTTCTCCCCCCCCCCCCCCACCAAGGCGATTTTCTTCTCCAAATACTTGCAAAAACATCTGAGAACATGCCCACCTGCACACTGCTCCTTTATTAGTGTCTTTTTCAAATATTTTTTTATTTCTTTTTTACCCTAATTAACAGATTCACAAAAAAAATTAAATTTACTCCTATGTAAATATTCAATTCTTTTGGAAAAGAATCTCATGAATTAATTTACTAAGTAAATCTTGAAATAGGTCTATTTCTAAATTTCTAAAACAATTTCCATGATTTTTCAATTGTTTACAGTAACTATTTTTATTCACCATCGTTGGATGTTTAAGTTTCAGAAATGGTGGATGAAAATGGAAAAGAAGAAGAAAAAAATTAAAAAGTCAACTAAATAGGTTTTTCACGCGCGGTCAACGAGTGTATTATACTCACTAAGCCGTGTAAGCAAAAAGTGTCAAAATGACACAACGATTCCCTACATGAGGTGTCTAATATGAACATTGCCCAGTTAAGGTGTCTAAGTGAAACTTTGTGCCAACTTCAAGGGGCCACCGTTGGGTTAAGCCTTATTATTATTATTATAAGATTTTCAGAGAGCATGATTTTCATATATGCATCCTTTCGGCTATGATTTTAGGAAATATGGTCTCGGATATATATTGTTTCAATATAATCCATGCTCAGATTTATAGTTCTTCTAGGTTCTTATAATTTTTTTTATCTCAATCCTTAAGTTGCATACCAATACATTCCATTTATTGATGCTACTTTATGCTACATTATTTTAAGATGTAGATTTCAGCACCTTGGTTTGGATTCGCGGGAAGAAGTTTCACTAAGTTCCTCAACTTTCAACATTTTAGTGAGTCCTCCTTGCATTCAGAGGACTGCAGTTATGAGTCAGTAGATTTTATTCGCTTAAGTTGTGTTAGGTTTTAGGCAGTCCAGGGTTTTGTCCTGGTAAATTGTTTTATTCAGTTTATAGGCTTTCAAACATTAGTATTCAGTTGTAATTAACTTATTCTTGTATTTTATTTCAATTATAATTTAAGTTTATAGCTTCCACTTCAGTATATGATATGCTAAGATATGCTAAGACAAGGGTTAGCTTGGGATCAATTGTGGTTCCAGTTGTCGTGTCTTGGCTAGGATATAGACTCGAGTCGTGACAAACATGATATCAGAGAACTAGGTTCAAGTGTCTTAGGATGTCTAAAAAGCCGCATCTAGCAGAGTCCTTTTTATGGGTGTGAAGCGCGCCACACTTATAAGAAGAAGGCTACGGGATGTTTAGGAAACACTTTCTCTTTATTCATACTCAAGATTGTGCAAAGATCTATTCCCAAAGAAAAATATACAAATCCATGCTTTGTTCTAATTCCCCTTTTTATTCATCATCTTTGAGGTGATATTAATCGTAAAGCTCAATTCATACCTATAAGGTGTTCTCACATAGAATTATGAGTATTTCCGAGACTGTAGAAAGGACTTGAGAGGAGATCATTAATGTGCTTTAGCTCATCAGTTTGAATCTTGTGTCCTCATTTATGTGAATCATATTATTGAGCCAAAATATAATATGAATTCAAATTCTTCTATAATCCTTTGTTACATAGAACATTCATGAAAGGAGAAAATATGTGTCCAGATTCTTGGATAGTACAGTCACCTAAAAGATACTGCAGTTTCGGATGTTATGAGTTATTAGTAGAATGATCTAAAATTAGAAGTGTTGAATCTAAAATTGTATTTGTCAAAATGTTGTTGATAATGAATTATCACAATGTGGTATATATGTAGAAGTTTTGTATATATCAAGTTAGATTTAAAGTTATATGTCTTCAGATGTTAACTAAGGAGTAGTATGTTAATGTAAATCTCATGGCAGAAGATAGCGAAAAACTCATTAGTTGAGATGACTTAGATTATGATTGAACTAGGAAGAGAGTTTATGATGCAGGTCATTAATTAAAGTATAAGATAGTTAAGAATTGATTTATCTAGGTTTTTCTTTTTGATTCTCAAAAGGAACCGCTTGATGCTTATAGTGTTATGTATATATGAATTGATAAGTAATAATGACGTGTGAAAGGAATATATGCTAATGTGTTATAATTAGATAGGTTGTAAGATTAAGATTGACTGCTATTAGTAAGAGATTTGATGGACTAGTGTTTCTCAATTTATTTATTTATCTAGTAGCTCCTAAGCAAGAATAGTATGTGCAGTTGGGTTATTATGGTGGTTTGGTGCTAGATGCTAAATTTGCAATGTGAATGAGCACCAAGGTGGAAATAAATGATAGTTTGGGGTTAATGATGCTGATTTTATGGAATTTATCTAGTAGGCTTGAAATAGCATATGTAAGAATTTAATGTTAGGATTTTTTAACAAGTGTGATGGTGTAAGTATGACGTAGATGTGACCCTTAGGTGAGACAATGAATATTGACTAAGTAAATAGAGATAAAAGATGATCCTTAAGAGTTAGGAACATAGGAGGGAAGCCAAGGTAATATGTGGTTGCATGATATTCTAAGATTATTTAGAGTTTTGTATTTCTAGTTGGTATGTTTGAGAATCTAAATGTGGAGAGGCTAAGTATAGTACGTCTTATATGGTTTTCCTAAGAGATGAATTGAGGATTTAGAGATAGATGGTGGTGTGGCTCTTAGTTAAGCCTTTTTCTCAAATGATTCAGAGGGATAAGAACTTAGAGGTGTGATGTTTGTAAAATAGCAAGAAAGATTAGATTATGAGGTGGTAGGAGAATTTGTTATGTTTTCTAGTAAAAGCTTAGGTTATATGATGATGAGTATAGAAGCTAGAGGATGTTGAGAGTACTATCTTTGAAAGGAATATCCTATAATGAAGAGGGTATCTTCCAAATATAAATTGTCTCGATAAGTTAAGCATCAATGTATATATTATTAAAGACTTTAGATGATATGGAATCGGCTCACAAACATAGAGTGTCGGCCTTGATCTAAGGGAGAGATGATTGAGAGAAGTACAACATCAAGTCTTAGGAATCAGATTGTGATGCATTTCAGAATGAGTTATGATGAGAAAGCAAATCATTTATACTCTAGATTATTCTTCAGATTCCAACCATTATGATACTCTACTTATCTCTTGCGTCTTAACATTGTGCCCGCGACTCATACCCATGCACCTCATACGGATTTCTGCCCCTGCTCAGATTCTATAATAGAAAGAAATAATTTCATAACAATGACCCTCATATTACTCCATGAATCTATGACCCTACCTCTGTGATATACAACTCTCGATGCATCCAACCATGATTTTCAATATGCTCAGTCCTATGTACTCCTGATACATTCTTGGTGACTAGTGATTTCAAAATGCATTAAGTATTTTTTCAATTCATATTTCTTAAAAACTCGTGCATATAATTTTCACTACTAAAAACGACGGACAGAAAAGCGACAGACAGTGCCGCTCGAAAAAGCTACGACATTTGCCACACTATCCGTCGCTTTTCAATCAAAATACTTTTAAAAAAATTATTTTACAAAAAATGACGGAGGGCATCTCTTGGTTCGTCGCCTCTTTTCACGGATTTCTACACCAAATGTATATATAATTAATAATTATTTATTATATATAAGTAGATTCGTCGTCCGTCGCTTTTTATTAAAAATAATTAATTTTCAATAAAACATTAACCACGCTGTCCATCGGTTTTGAGTTATTTTTATTTATTAATTATTATGTAAATTTGCGACGAACGGCATCTCTTAGTTCCCATTTTTTTGTCAAATAACTGGTCAAACATTTTTTTTAAAGCGATGGACAATGTCCTTTAGTCTGCCGCTTTTTTGTCACAATGTTCGTCAAACATTTTTAAAAAGAGACGGACAAAGAGACGCCATCCGTCGCTTTTTATAAAAAAATTGGGAGAACAAATCGTATTTTTCTCATTTCTCTTAACCTCATTCTCTCTCTAATTCTCTCTACCTTCTCAACCACTCGCGACGTCCGCCATCCGCGTTTATTCACTCAAGTAGTGTTAGCATTCAGGCAGTCCGAGTTTTGTCCCGGTAAATTATTTTATTCAGTTTAGAGGCTTTCGGACATTAGTATTCAGTTGTAATGGACTTTTCTTGAGCTCTATTTTAGTTATGATTTTAGTTTGTAGCTTCCGCTTCAATTTTCATATGATATGCTAAGACAAAGGTTAGTTTAGGATCACTCGTGGTTCCAGGTACCGTGTCTCGGCTAGGATATAGACTCAGATCTTGACAAACATGGTATTAGAGCTCTAGGTTCAAGTGTCCTTGAATGTCTGAGAAGCTGCGTCTAGTAGAGTCCTTTATATGGGTGTGAAGAGCGCCACACTTATAAGGAGGAGGCTACGGGATGCTTAGGAAATACTTTCTTTTCATTCATGTCACACACCTATTTTCCCTTAAACGAAATGAATGTTTTGAAAAAAAAGAGTTTTTCCCATTAAAGTGAAATTTTGAAAAGAGATTGTTTATTTCAGAGTCGCCACTTGGAATTGAGTTATGGTGTTCCAAGTCACCTTATCTAAATCTCTAATCAAAAAGAAGTTGACTCTTTATTTTATGGACTGTGAAAACAAAAGTCTGAGTAAGGAATTTTGTTGACCGAGAGGAAGGTATTAGGCACCTCTCGAGTTCCGTGTGTCTAGCACGGTCGCTTTATTAATTTTTATAAGACTGAAGATAATTTTGGATATATTGTATTTATTAGCTTAAAGAAAAATGCTTATGTCCTGTTTTCTTTGATTTATTTTAAACTATCTTGTTTAATTTAGTGTGTGGCATATTGGCAGCAGCGCTTTCCAACTTTTCCACAAGTTACTAGTTTATTTATGGGTCACACCTAAAATTTGTGTATTGCTCTTTAGATCGTAAAATTTGTCTATTATTATTTTCGGACTTAATCATGTTATTTTATTTCTTTTATTTATTTTTTTAAAATGGACACCTAAAAATCTTTTTTTTTATTTCATTAAAATGAAAAGAAAAACCTACTAACTAAAATCAATACTTCACATAATGAATCTTTGTTTAATTATTTTCATCATTTCAGTTTGTTAAGCCATAAATACATGTATCATCATAAAAGAATCAAAATATAAAAATAAGAATAGACATAGACAATAGTTTTATTTAAACATGAAATACACTGTGAGATGTTTAAACATGAGATGAACTCAGGTTTGTTATCACAATTTCGCACTAAATCTAATGATACAAAGATCTAATAACATCAATGAAGATTAATGGTTTAAACACATATGAAATTTGACAACTTTAATATATTGCAACCAATGCTTGTTAATCATGAAATTAAACTATATAAAAAACGGTTGAGTGTTACCTCTTATGAAAATTAATTTCCCAAGAAAAGACTATAACTGAAACCACGAATTCAAGACCACGAAAATAAACCTCGAACTGAACTTTTGTTTTTGTTTTTCAGTTGTACGTGTTGGTTGTTTGGTGTTGCTGTTTAAAACGAATGAAAAAAAATGTTTTTTTGTGTTTTGATTTGCTGCGTGAGGCTTTTTTGTATTATTTTTTTTTGTCTGAGTTATATATAGTAGTGTTGCCTGTGTTGTGTTGTATTTTATTTTTGTGGCTGTTGTTTTTACGTGTGAGTGAAGTGGGAGATTAAGGTGTGTTGTGGGTTAGGATAGTGGAGATAAAATAGGGTAATTGGGGGTTGTGGTGAACATAACATAACATAATATAATATATCTTGAACGATCTTATAAAGATGATGACTGAGGTGGATAGACAACCTTAATAATATTACCAGTTCCATCTTTATAAGATCGTTCAAGAACGTTGATGTATAAAGGTAAATAAGTGGTTATGAACCAGGTTACAAAATACATGATTTGATTATATAGAGCACAAGTTTCATAAAATTCTTGAGAAATATTATTCAAATCACTAGCACTATAAGTTTCAAAAAACCATGTTTTAAATCGGTCCATTTATTACTCAAAAACTCTTTCTGAATGTACTTTCTTGCCAGTGAGCCTGGACTAAAATCTATTTGGTGTACATTCATCATTAAGTTTTATTAGGATCAAAATCCATTCCGGATACAGAAGGAATATCCTTATCAGAAATATCAGAAGAATTGTCTTTAGCTTGAACAATATTAGTTTGAGGATTAATTTTTATTTTATTAACAAGTTTATTATTTTAATCAGCAGATATAATAGGACAAGAAACCGTAGAAGGTATGGTATGCAAAGAAGCAGCACGATTACGAGTTGGACCATACACTGGTTCAATTGGTGATATATGTTGAATAGCAAGCAATCTTTTATCAGAAAATGAATGTCTATTATATGGGACACTTCTATCATCAAACTGAATGCAAATCCTACCATCTTGATTTTGTGTAATATGAGAATATTCAGAATTAGTGACAGTATTTGTTATCTGACTTGGGGATATAACAGAATCCAGGGTTCAAGTTGTTGGAAAATTAATTACTTCCCATTTTATAGGTCTTCTAGTAGTGACCTTAGATTTAACAAAATTAGTTTCCACCAAAATAGTCTGATCAGATGTATCATATAACTTACATTTCGAGTTTAACGTAGAAAGCAATTTAAAATAAATTCTATGTGATAAACATATTAATTCAGATCCAGGTGCATAATTATAACCATTCGTTTTGACTTCTAATGTTAAAGCATCAAGAATATTAACATCAGTTAAAGATAATTGCAAATTTGGTTGAGTATTAAAATATACAGGACCATATGCCACAGTGGACTCAATCGAACCCATTAAAGATTGTCTAAAATTTAAATTTCTAGCATCACGTAGAGCAGCTAAAAATGTCCCAGGTAACCCTTTAAGAGTTAATGGTTTAAAAGCAATTTGAACCATGCCAATATGCAAGAAATTATACTGATTTTTATATAAATCTATATCTCGTTTATTTAATAAACGAATAGTCTGTTCAGACGAATTTAACGCCAAAGATTTCTCAGTAGTTTTTATTAACTGTTTATGAGATATTCTATCAAACCAACCATAATCATAAATAGTTTTCATATCAACTTTAGGAATAGTCCATTTGTTTAACAAATCAAGATTCTGAGGTATATCGACCTCTTCCAATCTTGTACTTTTAGTACTTACTTCTCCTAAATTATCTGTTGAAGACTGGGGTATATCCACTATGAAGGAAAGGCAGATCAGCCTAAACAAAATCGCTATGAGTTTCACCTACTGGACTATATTCAGATTTTTGATAAAGTCCTCTATTACAATAATGATAGACATAAAAGTAATCTAAATAAAAAATGATATAAAGACTTCTGATATTGCCTCTACTTCTAAAAGTAAGTCAGAAGTTTAAATTGTTTCTACTCATGTGCAAAGGCCTCCTGAGATTCAAAATTTTAAATTTAAATCATTAAATAATATGGAAGAACTTCTTGATAAAAAAATGTCAGGATTAGCTGCAAAGCCTATTGATTTGTCAGAAAATTTTACGGAGGAAATTGAAAATACTTTTGATTTTAAAAATCATGTTTCTTCAGAATTTAATAAACTTCGTGGATATCCTAAAAAGAATTGTAATACTAAGTATGCCCATAAACCAAGCATGCATAACTATTATTATCCCAGACCAACTCCTCAAGATGTATTAATAGAGGAACGGGACTGAATCAGACTAATACTTCTTATAATGGGTCTGAAATTTATGAATGGAATCTTGATGGATTGACTGATAGACAATTAACCATTCTTGTTCACAGAATTCTTATGTATGCAACTATTTGTAAAAGTGTTAAAAATACAGATAGAAATATTTGTAAAATGATTATTGCAGGTTTTACTGGCCAACTCAGAGTTTGGTGGGATAATTATATGAGTATTGAGCAAAAAGCAGCGGTGATAAATGTTATTGCTGATAGTGAAGGTGTTGATAACTTAGGCATGGCTCTAGTAAAAAATAAAGAAGACGCTGTTTATACTTTAGTTTTGACCATTTTAGAACACTTTAATGGTAGATTTACCAATCAGTATGAGACTGTTCGTACCTTATTAAATGGTCTACGAAGTAGAACCTTAGGTGAATTTAGATGGTATAAAAATACTTACATGAGTAGGGTGATGGAATTACCCGAAAATAAGTATGAACATTAGAAAGCTAAGTTTATAGATGGCCTTCCCCCTTTATTCGCCGAAAGAGTTAGAAAAGCTCTGAGAAATAATCATGGTGAAATTTCTTATAAGGATTATACCTATGATAAGCTGATAGGAGTTTGCACTCAAGAAGGATTAAATTTGTGCAATGATTTAAAATTATCTAGACAGCTTAAGATGGATAGGCTTAAAGAAAAATCTCAGTTGGGACACTTTTATACCCAGTTCGATTTACTTGATACTTCTGCTTATAGTAAGAAAAAGAAATATAGAGATTCTAAATACTCCAACCCTGATAAACCTTATAGAGAAAAAGAGGTCTAGACATAGATCTAAGGAAGAGCGCGACGCTAGAAAAGCCTTCCGTAAGTCTATTAGACTTACCAAAAATAGGTCTAAGCGTGATCTCGCTAAAATCAAGTGTTATAGATGTGGAAATTTTGGTCACATAGCACCAAATTGTAAGCTTGAAAAGCTAAAAACCTTAGAACTTGATGAAGGAGTACATGATAAGATTTACGGTTTAATATACACTTCTGGTTCTGAGTCTGATTACGATTCTGATTCAGGTTCTGAAGAAGAAGTTGATTTGCTTAATATATCTGAGAGTAATCAGCATGATAAAATGAATATTTGCAATACCTGTCATGGTGATATATGTTCTTGTGAAAATGATGAATTTTATAAATTGCAATCTCAATTTCAAGATTTAAATGTAAATACTATTACATCTGATAATGTGATAGAACTTTTGAAAGAAGTCATTGATAATGATCTTCGAGAAAAAAAATTATTCATTTAGCTGCAAATAATAATGCTAGTTCAAGTTCTTCAAACAATTCGGAAAAACAAAAGAATGATTTTGAATTTGAATATGCTGCACCTTATTCATTGTCTGAAATTAATAACAGACTTAATAAACAGACTACTCATACAAGAGATTCTTCCTTTTATGATTTGAAAGATGAAATTGAAAATTTTAAAAATGAGATTAAATCTCTTAAACAAAATCAAATGATTTGTGATCATAGACTTACTCAAATAGAGACTGTTAATAACAAAGGAAAAAATATTGTTGAAGAAGATACTCTTGCAAAACCCTTTAATCATTATCCTAGACAAGCTATGTTTTTAGGAATGATGCAAATTGTTACTGCTCATAAATGGTATATTAAATGCACCATCTTTATTGATAATAGTTTTTCAATAACTGATATTGCTATGATTGATAGTGGAGCCGATGTTAGTTGTATTCAAGAAGGTCTAGTACCTACTAAATATTTTGAAAAGACAACTCATTTGGTTAAATCTGCTTCTGGACATGCTTTAGATATAAAGTATAAATTACCTAATACACGTATTTGTAAAAATAAAGTTTGCATTCCGCATTTCTTTTTCTTGGTTAAAAATCAGTTATACCCTCCAATTATACTTGGAACCCCCTTTATAAATGCTATTTATCCATTTACTAGCATAACTGCTAAAGGATTTTCTGCTACTTATGAAAATAGAAATTTAAATTATACTTTTATCACTGACCCTATTTCTCGTGATATTAATGCTTTGATTAATATGAAACAACGGCATGTTGATTCTTTGCAACTAGAATTATTTAGAATAAATATATTTGATACTTTGAAATCCACCAAAGTACAGGAAAAAATAAAATTAATTTCTGAACAAATTGTTATTGATATTTGTGCCGATCATCCTAGTGCTTTTTGAAATCGAAAAAGGCATATTGTTACTTTTCCATATGAAGATGAATTTTCTGAGAATGATATTCCTACTAAATCTCGTCCTTGTCAGATGAACACCGAATTGGTAGAATTCTGTAAAAAAGAAATTGATAATTTGTTACAAAAGGGTTTGATAAAACCTTCAAAATCACCTTGGTCTTGTACTGCATTTTATGTTACTAATACTGCTGAAAAGGAACGTGGTGTTCCTAGATTAGTTATAAACTATAAACCTTTAAATAAATTCTTAAAATTGATAAGATATCCTATCCCCAATAAAAGAGATTTGCTTTCAAGATTATATGATGCTAATATATTTTTCAAATTTGATTTAAAATCTGGTAATTGGCAAATTCAGATATTTAAAGAACATACTTATAGAAATGCTTTTAATGTTCCCTTTGGACAATATGAATGAAATGTTATGCCTTTTGAATTAAAAAATACCCCTTCTGAATTTCAAAAAATAATGAATGATATTTTTAATCCTTATTTGGATTTTATAATTGATTACATTGATGATATTTTAGTGTTCTCTAAAACGTTTGAAACACACATCAAGCATCTTGATATCTTTTAAAAAATTGTTATACAAAATGGTTTAGTTATTTTCAAACCGAAAATGAGTTTGTTTCAAACAGAAGTTGGATTTTTAGGACATAATATCTGTCAGGGTAAGATTACTCCGATTCAACGATCTATTGATTTTTCATCTAAATTTCCGGATGTTATTACTGACAGGACTCAGTTACAAAGATTTTTGGGAAGCTTAAACTATGTATCCCCATTTTATAAAAATCTTTCTCGTGATTTAGCCCCTTTATATGATAGACTAAATAAGGATTATAAACAACCTTGGACTGAAAGTCACACTAGTCTTGTTAAAAATATTAAGGAACGTGTTAAATCTGTTCCTTGTTTAACTCTTGCTAATCCTGTTTGGCAAAAGATTATTGAAACTGCTGCTTCTAATATTGGTTACGAAGGAATATTAAAACAGATTAATCCTAATGATAAAAGTGAATATTTGATTAGATTTCACTCAGGAAAATGGACTGAAGACCAGAAAAATATGCTACTGTGGCTCATGAAATGCTAACAATAGTCAAATGTATTTTAAAATTTCAAGATGATTTATATAATCAAAAGTTTTTGATAAAAACTGATGCTCAATCTTTTAAATACATGTTTAACAAAGATTTTAAACATGATGCTTTGAAATTAATATTTGCTAGGTGGCAGGCCCAGTTAGCTCCTTTTGATTTCGAGATTCAATATAAAAAGGGAACTGATAACTCTCTTCCGGATTTTCTATTTCGAAAATATTTAATATCATAATGAGTTTTTATACAACTTTTATTAATGAAAAAACTTTAGTTACTATTCTAAATATAATTCCTAAAATAAAGACCTGCGGGAATTTTAATTCATTGCACAAATTTAAGCCTATCCATCCCAGCTGAGATCTTTCTTTAAGCCTATCCATCGTAAGCTGTCTAGATAATTTTAATTCATTGCACAAATTTAATCCTTCTTGAGTGTAAACTCCTATCAGCTTACCATAGGTATAATCCTTATAAGGAATTTCACCATGATTATTTCTCAGAGCTTTTCTAACTCTTTCGGCGAATAAAGGAGGAAGGTCATCTATAAACTTAGATTTTCAATGTTTATAGTTATTTTCGGGTAATTCTATCACCCTACTCATGTAAGTATCTTTATACCATCTGAATTCACCTATGGTTTTACATCGTAGACCATTTAATAAGGTACGAACAGTCTCATACTGATTGGTAAATCTACCATTAAAGTATTCTAAAATGGTCAAAACTAAAGTATAAACACCGTCTTCTCTATTTTTTACTAGAGTCATGCCTAAGTTATCAACACCTTTATTATCAACAATAACATTTATCACCGTTGCTTTTTACTCAATACTCTTATAATTACCCCACCAACTTCTGAGTTGGCCATTAAAACCTGCAATAATCATTTTATAAATATTTCTATCTGTATTTTTAACACTTTTATAAATAGTTGCATACATAAGCATTCTATGAACAAGAATGGTTAATTGTCTATCAGTGAATCCATCAAGATTCCATTCGTCAATTTCAGTCCCACTATAAGAAGTATTAGTCTGATTCAGTCCCGTTCCTCTATTAACACATCTTGAGGAGTTTGTCTGGGATAATAATAGTTATGCATGCTTGGTTTATGGGCATACTTAGTATTACTATTCTTTTTAGGATATCCATGAAGTTTATTAAATTCTGAAGAAACATGATTTTTAAAATCAAAAGTATTTTCCATTTCATACATAAAATTTTCTGACAAATCAATAGGCTTTGCACCTAATCCTGATAATTTTTTATCAAGAAGTTCTTCCAAATCATTTAATGATTTAAATTTAAAATTATGAATCTCAGGAGGCCTTTGCACATGAGTAGAAACAATTTGAACTTCTGACTTACTTTTAGAAGTAGAGGCAATATCAGAAGTCTTTATATCATTTTTTATTTGGATTACTAAAGCAGTTAATTCATCCAATTTTTTGTCAAGAGAACTAATATGTTCTCCCAAAACTTTAACATAAAGACCCAAATAATTATGTTGAGAAATTAAATCATTTATTTCATTGATGCTGACTGCCGCAACATCTTCTTCGATAAATTTTTAAAAGACAGTAAAAGTGATACCTGTATTATTTGGTAAAATAAAGGGGTGGATAGACAACCTTAATAATATTACCAGTTCCATTTTTATAAGATCGTTCAAGAACGTTGATGTATAAAGGTAAATAAGTGGTTATGAACCAGGGTACAAAATACATGATTCGATTATGTAGAGCACAAGTTTCATAAAATTTTTGAGAAATATTATTCAAATCACTAGCACTATAAGTGTCAAAAAACCATGTTTTAAATCGGTTCTATTTATTACTCAAAAACTCTTTCTGAATGTACTTTCTTGCCATTGATCTTGGACTAAAATCTATTTGGTGTACATTCATCATTAAGTTTTATTAGGATCAAAATCCATTTCGGATACAGAAGAAATATCCTTATCACATTTTACATGATCTTTTGAAGACTGGCGGTAATCCGCGCGGTCAACTTCAGTCTCTAGTTTAGCATCCTAATCTAAGGAAATCTGAATCGAAATATATATGAATTTTTATATAGTTTTATGATTGTATGGAAGGATCCATCCCTTTTACCCGAGCAAGGGGCCTGTCAAAATTTAATATGTATTTTATTGAGCACATGTGTCTAGCAGTTCTAACCGGATATAGGTGCCCTTTTTCAACTCCTTAACGAGCTTACAACCACGGCTATTAGGATCAAAATCCATTTCGAATACAGAAGGAATATCCTTATTAGAAATATCAAAAGAATTGTCATTAGCTTGAAAAATATTCGTTCGAGGATCAATTTTTATTTTATTAACAAGTTTATTATTTTGATCAACGGATATAATAGGACAAGAAACCGTAGAAGGTATGATATGCAAAGAAGCAGCACGATTACGAGTTGGACAATACACTGGTTCAATTGGTGATATATGTTGAATAGCAAGCAATCTGGCTTCATCTTCAGTACATCTGGAAGATATTCCAGAAAATAGTCTGTTATACGCACAACTACAAGCATATTTGTCTCAAAAGCAAATTGATACTTTTGCATCAATAGCTAAAGAAGACAATGATGATATCAAGTCTTATGAAAAGTTATCAAAAAAAATGATATTTCTTTTGGAAAAACTCTGAAATTCAGAGAAAAGAAGAACCCTGGAAGATATTTCAGCGATACCTAATCAATGGATTATATTTTCTGGGTGAGTCATACAAAACTCGATCGTATTATGAGACTATATTGATAAGCACTGGTAGTGTTGAATTTCAACACTTTTCAGGCTACAATACCAGTGAGAATGTTTATAACTTCTCGAAAATAATAATTAAACAGACTATATCTGTTGAAGATTGGGGTATATCCACTATGAAAGAAAGGCAGATCAGCCTTAATAATATTACCAGTTCCATCTTTATAAGATCGTTCAAAAACGTTGATGTATAAAGGTAAAGAAGTGGTTATGAACCAGGGTACAAAATACATGATTTGATTATGTAGAGCATAAGTTTCATAAAATTCTTGAGAAATATTATTCAGATCACTAGCACTATAAGTGTCGAAAAATCATATTTTAAACCGGTTCCATTTATTACTCAAAAACTCTTTCTGAATGTACTTTCTTGCCAGTGATCCTGGACTAAAATCTATTTGGTGTACATTCATCATTAAGTTTTATTAGGATCAAAATCCATTTCGGATACAGAAGGAATATCCTTATCAGAAATAGCAGAAGAATTATCATTAGCTTTAACAATATTCGTTCGAGGATCAATTTTTAATTTATTAACAAGTTTATTATTTTGATCAGCAGATATAATAGGACAAGAAACCGTAGAAGGTATGGTATGCAAAGAAGCAGCACGATTACGAGTTGGACCATACACTGGTTCAATTGGTGATATATGTTGAATAGCAAGCAATCTTTTATTTTTAGCTAATTAAAAACTAAGTAGCTAATAATAAATTATAATTAATAAATACTAGCTTATTTTTAAATTAAAATACAAAGAAACAAATATTTTTATAGACTTCCTTTTCTTTAAAACAAAACTTACATTAATAATGCAACTCTTATTTTTAGATTTCAAATATTTTAAAAATGAACTTATAAAAATAAAATAAATATAAAAAATTTCTAGTTTGGATCCAAAACAAATAATTAAATATTAAAAGGTGTAAAATTTTATGTTTGGTAAAAATTATGTGTCTACAGTTTGCCCCTCTTTGACTAGAAACAGGAAGAGTTTTCAGACAAAGAAGTAGACAATGTGACAAGTTTTGATCGGACTCTTATTTGAAAGAAAAAATCTGCGACCGAGTCCTTATTTTGGACATCCTACATATTCCGGGTTATAAGGAAATCAGGTCACATGTAGTTCAAGGAGATGAGGTGATGAATTGGAAGTTAAGTGAGGTTCCATCGAGGGTCCAGATCTCGGCTCCTGTCCTTACATTAAAAAAATGAAAGCTAATAGTCAAAAATAAAAATAAAAGTACAAGCCCCTATTTATGCAGCTTCTCTTGAGTCTTCACTTGAGTCTTAACTTTCAGATATCACCTTGATTTTTTTGGTGAGTATCTTGATCTTGAATTGGATTCGAGGCTTAACTTTCCACTCAGAGTGAGTTTTTGGCACTCTTCAAAATGACAATTTGAAAAAATTCTTGAGTGCCTGCTTGTTTTGTTGATTAGTAGATGAATAGAAACAGGTGTCAGGAGGTCAGGTTGCTACATGCAATTAAGAAGCTTATTCTACTTATCATGGGGATTGATCATTCTGAAAAGAGTTGAAACTTTGTTCTTGAATTTCAGTTCCATGTTTCGCTTAAAGAAACCTGAAAACCATCACAAACAAAAGAAATAAGCAAAAAATTTGCTCCAGTTTTCACTGGAAATTTTTTGTAAGTTATTAGCAAATGTTAATTTAAAAAAATAAACTCAGATTAGGAAGTTTTTATCCTAGGAGAAAATAAAAATTAATGGTCTCAGACTAGGAAGTTTTTATCCTAGGAGAAAGTAACAAAATCCCAGAACGTAGGAGGGTCCTGCTAATCCCATTATGTAGCAGGGTCCTTCTAATCCCATTATGTAGGAGGGTCCTGCTAATCCCATTGTCCAGGAGGGTCCTGCTAAACTAAATCTCATTATGTAGGAGGGGCCTGCTAATCCCATTGTCCAGGAGGGTCTTCTAGTCCTATTATGAGGAGGGTCCTGCTAATCCCATTATGAGGAGGGTCCTACTAATCTCATTATGTAGGAGGGTCCTGTTAATCTAAATCTCATTATGTAGGATGGTCCTGCTAATCCCATTGTCCAAGAGGGTCCTGTTAGTCCCATTATGAGAAGGGTCCTGCTAATCCCATTATGAGGAGGGTCCTGTTAATCTAAATCTCAATATGTAGGAGGGTCCTGCTAATCTAAATCTCATTATGTTGGAGGGTCCTGCTAATCCCATTGTCCAGGAGGATCCTGGTAGTCCCATTATGAGGAGGGTCCTGCTAATCCTATTATGTAGGAAGATTTTGCTAAACTGAATCATCAAATACAATTACCATCACATTTTTTTAAAATGTCTTATACTAGGAAATATTTATCCTAGGAGAACAAGAAACAAATATAAAAAGGAAAAATATAATAATAATAATAATAATAATAATAATAATAATAATAATAATAATGGTCTCCGACTAGGTAGTGTTTATCCCAGGAAAAATGAGAAATAAATGTCTAGGAAATGTTTATCCTAAGAGAAAAAATGCATGTAATTTTTTTTTTTTTGCAATAATGTTTACAAATTTGAGTCTTCAAGATATCCTTTATGTCAGGAACATTTTTCTATTTTAGAAAAAGAAAGAAAAAAAAATTGGTGGTTTTTTTTTTTATTTTTAAAATGGCGGTCGATTTGTGGCATTGACTTTGAGGATGGTTTCTCCTATTGTTGCCATGCTTGAAGCTAATTTCAACTTGAGATAGACTATTTTCGTTCACTAGTCAACTCACCTTGATAATCTTGAAAACATCTCTAGTTGTTCAGAACTTCAAACTTCAGATTTGTCATATTGTTTCAACCTTCCAACAATCAATGAATCTTGTATTCATGTAAATTCTCAAAATTTGTCATTTTTTGACAAGTTACTATGCATATCACTATTTATGGAATCATGTTACATTTGATGTGCTGACCAAACTTTGCTTTGTGCAATTGAAGAGATGGTAGCAATTTTGAAATCATTTTTTGCTTGCTTTAATGAAGACTAACTCAAGGAAAAAAATGCAAACCGAATGGAGCGATAAAAAAAAGAAAAAAAGAAAATAAAATAGTGTTTGACCCTTTTGATAGAAAAATAAAAATGAAAATAAAAAGGAACTCCTTTGAGAGTGGTGGTCAATTCTAATGAACATGACATGCATGTGAGATTAAATGGCTTGATATGTCCAATAAATCTAAATTTTATCTTTGTCAAACTTTCAGCCTTTCGAAGTCAGACTTTTATAATCCAACTTTTGCACTAGATTCATGTCTCACATTCGACTTGTGGTGCCTCGAAAGGTTTTTCACCAACAATCTCTCTCATTTGGTATGTCTCTCACTAACCATCGTCTTATAGTGCCTTGAGGGTTTTCACCAATAAGACTCTCTCATTTTAAACTTTCTCTCCACACAAATGATGTCTTATAGTGCTTTCGAAGATTTTCATCAATAAGATTTCCTCCTTTTTCACTCCTTATGCGAGGGACATGACATTTTTCCTTATTCGATAATCAACACTGAAATCTTTCTTGACTTTTCATTGTTAAAAATTGATCAGAAGGTCTTTAATTGGATTGGAACGTGGCTTTTTGACAGGGTTACAAAGAAAGGATTGGCATGAAGGCTCAAATATAATGCGGTAACAGGGTTAAGACTTACAACTTTTGGAATCGACTCTATTTTGCAAAATAAATAAATAAATAAAATAAAATAATAATAATAATAATAATAATAATAATCAATATTATTATTATTATTATTATTATTATTATTATTATTATTATTATTATTATTATTATTATTATTACCCCAGTTTTTGTGATGAGAACCTTTTAGATTTCTTTTCTTGGTTGGACTGAACCTTAAAATAAGGCTGCCTACATATCTTGTCAAAGCAAGAATCAGGTCAAACGTAGTTCAGGAAGTTTGTTCTATTGTTGTTATTGATTCTTTTTTCTTTCTTTTTTCTCTTTTTTTTTGGACATTTTTTCTTTTTCTTGACTCTTTTTGTGACTTCTTTTTTATTCTTTTTGAATTTGTGATTCGTTTTTTTACTGTATTTTGATTCCAAAAGAGGGGTATGAAAGAAAATAAAGTTAAGGCTCAAAAGGAGTAGCAAAGGATTATACGGTGTTAGGATAGTAGAATGAAATGTCTTCGTCATACCAATTATTAAAAATATCAAAATACAAGCATGCCCTTTAAGATGTGAAGTGGAAATCATACAATATCTCTTTGCAACGTATCTATTGATGGATATGTATATCAATTTTGTTCCATATTTTTCGATTATAAATTTCCATTTGAGTAATATCTTCTTCACAACGAATGCAATTGAAATTTGAATGGAACTTGCCCCTTTAACCTCCTTCGACAACAAAGAAACTGTCAAAATGTATAAGTCGTATATTCATTTCTTAGAATATATGTTTTCCAACTTCTTTGGTGTATTCATTCCATGACTAATTATGATTTCATTTGACCGAATTTTCATGCATATCATGTCACCAAAATTGAATTGACAAGAGATGTATATATGAAAATCTAAATAGATTGGATCCACGTGACAAACACAAAAATGGTATTAAGTAAAAGATAAAAGACTTGACGACAAGACAACAAATTAAATTTTAGGTTACAAGCATGTAATAACCTAAAACTACGACACGACTCAAGAAACAACATAAGACAAATGCTAGAAGGATTTGACTCACTAAAATAAATCAAAATTCAAAATGCATAGCAGAAATGACGTCAAAATATACTATCCATACACTCTTTTGTAGAGAAAAGAATAGTGTCTCCCAATCACCAAGTTTGACTTCTTAGCCACTCCTTTGCACGTTAGCCTTCATGAAATCTATACCAATTTCAATTGTCTTTTCTTGAGAATTGTCATATTCTTTGTCATCACATATCATCTCGATAAAGTGTACATCATTATGCACCGGCAGAGGATTCTTAGTAACATTTGGGGGGTCATCATTTTGAACCACAATCATCTTTGTTTGAACCATCTCTTCCACCTTTCTTTTTAAATTTCGACAATCTTCAGTACTGTGCCTTGGAGCATCAGAATGGTATGAACATCGTGTTGTAGGATTGAAACCTTTTGCATGTGGATCCACATAATTTTGAGGAATCGGCTCTATCATCTTCAAATGTTTCAACTTATTAAATAAACTTGCGTAAGACTCTCCAATTGGTGTGAAATTGTTCCTAGGCCTTTGACCTCCATCAAATTCCTGTCTTAGATGGAATTATAAGGTACTCAAAACATTTGAGAAGAAGGGCGTACATATTGATGTGTTGGCGCTCACCATTGTGGATAGTTTGGTGGATATCCATATGGTTGTGCATTATAGACTGCATACTGAGGTGGAAAATTAGAATATTCTGTGTCATGCATGGGGTGATAGTGATGGGGTTGAGGTGGTGCATATTGATAAAGTGGACTCCTTGGACTTTTTTGTGTGTCTGACATAACATTTGCTACATCCACCTTCATTTTCTTTCCCCCAAGATTTCTGGATTCATTTTTAATCACCTGTGTTGTGGCTTTCAAGGCGGCTTGACTTACAATTTTTCCAAACTTGATGCCATTTTCCACCATTTCACCAATCTTAATAACTTTGGCGAATGTTTTTCCAACAACGGAAAGTAAATAATGAAATTAGTCTGGTTCTTCCGCTTGGAGGAAAACATCAATCATTTCAGACTCTTTCATAGGAGGCTTAACCCTAGTAGCTTGCTCCCTCCACCTAATAGCATATTCACGGAAATTTTCGGTGGTCTTTTTTCTCATGTTGGCAAGTGAAGTACGATCAGGAACTATGTCAATGTTATATTGAAACTGTTGAACAAAACATCTAGCTAAATCATCCTATGTATGCCAGTTAGAAGTATCTTGATCTATGAACCATTTTGAGGCAATTCCCATCAAACTTTCCCCAAAATAAGCCATGAGCAATTCTTCTTTGCTTCTAGACCCTCTTAGTTGATTACAATATCTCTTTAAATGAGCTACAGGATCTCCATGTCCATTATATTTTTCGAACTTTAGAGTTTTAAAACCGATGGGCAGATGAACTTAGGGAAACATGTACAAATCATCGAATGAGACACTTTTGTGACCTCTCAATTCTTGCATATCTCTTACACTCTGTTCCAAACTCTTCATTTTTCTAGCCATTTCTTCATGTTCCTCATTCTTAAATGCTTTTTCAGCTTCAACATGGGAATTATACTGATAAGTGTGAGGGTAAGAGCCTGGAATTTTAAAAGTCAATTCAGGGGTATAATCTCGATCATATTGAACTTTGGGTGGAGGATCATTGTTGGATTTTGGCTCCATTATAGGATGTGGGACTGTATTAGTATGCGCAGTTGGCATGAAGAGTGGATTACTCATCATAGGCTTACTCAAAGGGCGCACCGTGGAAGTTTCAGTGGCATTGGATGTGTTAGCATAGGGGCCAAATTCAGGTGGATAAATTGGATCACTTGTCGACGCATGGATAGGGCGTGACATATTTGTATTTAGATAGTCATGGATTGAAGACGGTGGAGCTTATCCATTCATCCAGGCTTCGTACATTTCTATCATTTGCTGTCTTAGCATCCTCACTTCTTCTATTGACATTGTTTCTTGTGAAACCACCTGATTTTGGACCTCATCATTGTCCGACTCATTTCCGTCTTTGCGGGTCATTTTCATTTTCCCTTTGGACCTTGTATAGTAGGGATGAGATGCCAGCTTAACCACAAACCAACCACCTTTAAGTTCACTTTGTGCATGGATATTAAAGCTTGTTAGGGTTAGACCTTCTTCACAAGTCTTTTTATTTATAGAATGAGTTTTAGAAAGTCCAATGTTTAATCCTGACTTGCTCAACTATTTCCATTTTTTTTATTATAATTTATTTATTTATTATTTTTAAAGAATGATTTGATAATATATTGATCAAATTTGTTATAGATTGCGAGTGTAACACGCTTGAGAACATGAATAAGATATTTGCATAGATTTATTTTTTTACTAAAAAAAAAATAACAAAGATTTTTTTATTTTTTTTAGAATTTTGAGATAAAAAAGAAATATTTTGTTTTTGAAACTTTTGAATAAAGAACAAAAAATTTCTATTAATTTGGATAAAGGTTATATATTTTTTGTTTGAATAAGGATCACCGAATCCGAGAAGGGTTGCCTACGTATCTCATAAGGAGAATCATGTGTGCGTAGTTCGTCCAGATTGGACAATTAAACTCTATTTTTTGTATTAATTTTTTGAAAGATTAGAAATTTGTTGACAAATGCAACTATATTCTTTGTTTAAAGTGATATAAAAACTTTGGAGGTTTTTTTTTGTGAACTATACAAAAGAAAAAATAAAAGATTTTTTTTGTTGTTGTGATTTTTGTTTAGAAATAAAAAATCTTTTTTTATAAGAAAATGAAAAAAAAAAACTTCTTAAACAAGAAAATCTTTCTTTTTTTTGTAATTTATTTTTTCTATGTCTTTCTTTTTAATGTAAAAATTCTAAAAAGTTACTTTTATTTCATTTCATTGATCACCACATATTTGGTTTATACAAAAAGTTTCCAAATAAATAGATTTTCAAATAGCATATAAGTAATTTAGGTAGTTAAATAAAATTGGAGTATCTATCCAAGACGAATTAGATCCCTATGCCAAGTCTTATTAAGTCAAATGCAAATGATTCAAATAAGTATAACCTACTAGGGACAACCATATCTGGTTTCAGTTCTACTAATGTTAAACTTGATGGAGAAAGGTATCTAGACTGGATGTAAAACGAGTGGACAACTCGAGTTAGGGAGTAGCAATGTATCGGTAGCAACGGTTTCCGGCTTTGTGCAAGGGTGATCCCGATCCTAAACATGTGTGACTAAAAATCATTCAACATGGGTTGAAGATCAACTAGCTATCTTAACAGAAATGGGGTGCGCACTGGTTATCCTTAGTGGAGTCGCCATCTGTCACACCCCTATTTTCCCTCAAACGAAATGAATGTTTTGAAAAAAAAGAGTTTTTCCAATTAAAATGACATTTTGAAAAGAGATTGTTTATTTCAGAGTCGCCACTTGGAATTGAGTTATGGTGTTCAAAGTCACCTTATCTAAATCACTAATCAAAAAGAAGTTGACTCTTTATTTTATGGTCTGCGAAAACAAAAGTCTGAGTAAGGAATTCTGTTGACTGAGAGGAAGGTATTAGGCACCTCTCGAGTCCCGTGTGTCTAGCACGGTCGCTTTATTGACTTTTATATGAGTGAAGATAATTTTGGATATATTGTATTTGTTAGCTTAAATAAAAATGCTTATGTCCCGTTTTCTTTGATTTATTTTAAACTATCTTGTTTAATTTAGTGTGTGGCGTATTGGCAACAGTGCTTTCCAACTTTGCCACAAGTTACTAATTTATTTATGGGTCTCACCTAAAATTTGTGTATTGCTCTTTAGATCGTAAAATTTATCTATTATTATTGTCAGACTAATCATGTTATCTTATTTCTTTTATTTATATTTTTAAAATGGACACCTAAAAATCTTATTTTTATTTCATTAAAATGAAAAGAAAAAAATACTAACTAAAATCAATACTTCACATCATGAATTTTTGTTTAATTATTCTCATCATTTCAGTTTGTTAAGCCATAAATACATGCATCATCATAAAAGAATCAGAATATAAAAATAAAAATAGACATAGACAATAGTTTTATTTAAACATGAAATAAACCGTGAGTTGTTTTTAAACATGAGATGAACTAAGGTTTATTATAACAATTTCGCACTAAATCTAATGATATAAAGATCTAAACATAAAGTTGGTATGAAAGATTTAAGCACACTTCATATATATTATAACATCAATGAATATTAATGGTTTAAACACATATGAAATTTGACAACTTTAATATATTGCAACCAATGATTGTTAATCATGAAGTTAAACTATATAAAAAAGGGTTGAGTGTTACCTCTTATGAAAATTAATTCCCAAAGAAAAAACTATAATTGAAACCACGAATTCAGGACCACAAAAATAAACTTCGAACTCAACTTTTATTTTTCTTTTTCAGTTGTACGTGTTGGTTTTTTGGTGTTGCTGTTTAAAACGAATGATTTTTTTGTTTTTTTGGGGTTTGGTTTGCTGCGTGAGACTTTTTTGTATTCTTTTTGTTTTGTTTTTTGTGTGAGTTATATATAGTAGTGTTGCGTTTGTTGTGTTGTATTTTATTTTTGTGGCTGTTGTTTTTACGTGTGAGTGGAGTGGGAGATTAAGGTGTGTTGTGGGTTAGGATAGTGGAGATAAAAATAGGGTAATTGGGGGGTTGTGGTGATTGGCAGGGATGGTGGGGGTGATTGGTGGGTTTAGATTATAATTTTTATATAATATAATATAATATAATATAATATAATATCATATAACACTAGTAGTGTTGAATTTCAACACTTTTCAGGCTACATTACCAATGAGAATGTTTATAACTTCTAAAAAATAATAATTAAACAAATTATATCTGTTGAAGATTGGGGTATATCCACTATGAAAGAAAGGCAGATCAGCCTAAACAAAATCGCTATGAGTTTCACCTACTGGGACTATATTCAGGCTTTTGATAAAGTCCTCTAGTACAATAATGATAGACATAAACACACGTGGTTTATAAAAATATGTGCAAAGATATTTGCAGGACCAATTCCTCATTGGTTTTTGAATTGGTGGTCATACCACGGCCCAACTACAAAAATTTTGCATGATCCATTTCTTAAATTATATAATGAATGGGCTAAAGTCTCACCGGACCTAAATGAGTTATACCATACAGATCATATTTGTTATATAGAAAAAATAGACCTAATTTATTTTTTCATTGAATTTTTATATTGAATCTCGAAATCAAAAGGAGCTAACTGGGCCTGCCACCTATCAAATATCAATTTTGAAGCATCATGTTTAAAATCTTTGTTAAACATGTATTTAACAGATTGAGCATCAGTTTTTATCAAAAACTTTTGATTATATAAATCATCTTGAAATTTTAAAACACATTTGACTATCTTTAGCATTTCATGAGCCACAGTAGCATATTTTTTCTAGGCTTCAGTCCATTTTCCTGAGTGAAATCTAATCAAATATTCACTTTTATCATTACGATTAATCTGTTTTAATATTCCTCCGTTCAGATTTAATACGTATTTTTCTTGATCCCATGTGTCTAGCAGTTCTAACCGGGTATAGGCGCCCTTTTTCAACTCCTTAACGGGCTAAGAACCACGGCTGGCTAGACGAACTCACAAAGACAAAGCTAATAAAAATAGTATTGAATCTGACTGTACCACCATCTTGGAACCAAATCAAGAAATCGTATATAAATTTATTTATATTTTGATAAAGTCTAGACCTTTCATAGTGAATATAAAAGAGAAGTTAGTTAATCGACATAGATATGAATTTTTTAGCCGGACATAGTCACGGTTTTGATCGGCGAAATACTAAAAGAGGAAATCAGAAAAAATATAATACCTTGTAGAGATGGCCGACTGCAAGGCCTATGAGCAAATCTTACAATTTTATTAACTTCCAGCCAGTATCTGGTGAACTAAAATCTTTACAAGTTTTAGAGATTTACAATTGGAGAGAGAAAGTAGAGAGAGGGGTTCCTAAACTTCTGCCTAACAAACTGAAAAACAAACTTATATATAGAAAAAGAAAAAAAACATTTTGAATCTTTGTACAGTATCGTTAGGTCCCATCTGTTTCCTTAACAGTGTATCTACTGTTGATCAACAGTGTATCTACTGTTGATGATGGCTTTTACTGTGGAGACGACTCTATTGTTTGTCCTTTTCCTTTAATTTTCGGAGGAAATTTTCCGCTTTTCTCAGAGTATCTTCTGATGTAGTTTTTTCTGACTCACTAGGTTGAGCTTCTTGAATATCATTTGTGACGTCATCACTTGTCTCACTTCTCATAGAAGTGTCCGATTTTTCATATTGAGTGATATTGAGAAGCAGACTCCTCTTAACCTCTTCCAAATAGCTTTTGATCATTTCTTCTTTATCTCCATCTCGGATGGATATTTTTCTGACAATATGCCTAACCGAGCTATCAGCAATTATTCCCTTTAGGGGAGTAATACAATATTCTTGGATCCTTTTTGCAATAAGATCCAGCACTTCTTGTCCATATAGTATTTTTATTTTGGGATCTTTTTTCATCAGTTTGTCCCAAAAATTATTATAAAAAATTATGTTTGAAAAAGGAATCTGTTCCTCGGTGAATTCCACTTCCGGGGTCCATTTATGAATTCAAGGGATAGAGAATTTAATGAAAAAATAAATTTGGTCTATTTTTTCTATATAACAGATATGATCTGTATGGTATAACTCATTTAGGTCCGGTGAGACTTTAACCAATTCTTTATATAATTTAAGAAATGGATCAGGCAAAATTTTTGTAGTTAGGCCGTGGTATGACCACCAATTCAAAAACCAATTAGGAATTGGTCCTGCAAATATCTTTGCACATATTTTTATAAACCACATGTGTTTATGTCTATCATTATTGTAATAGAGGACTTTATCAAAAGCTGATCTGCCTTTCTTTCATAGTGGATATACCTCAGTCTTCAACAGATATAATCTGGTATTGTAGCCTGAAAAGTGTTGAAATTCAACACTACCAGTGTTTATCAATATAGTCTCATAATACGATCGGATTTTGTATGACTCACCCGGGAAATATAATCCGTTGATTAGATATCGCTGGAATATCTTCCAGGGTTCTTCTTTTCTCTGAATTTCAGAGTTTTCCAAAATAAATATCATTTCTTTTCTTGATAACTTTTCATAAGACTTGATATCATCATTGTCTTCTTTAGCTTTTGAAGCAAAAGTATCACTTTGCTTTCGAGACAAATATGCCTGTAGTTGTGCGTATAACAGACTGTTTTCTGGAATATCTTACTTTGAGAGACTTTTGAGTTTATCAAACTTCTTCTTCCCATTTGTATAACTGGGGAGTTAGAAGAGGATCTGTAGGACGAACCTGGGGATGATCTTCCCCTTGTATTATTATTCCTACCTCTTCCATTCGTAGTCCAAGGAGGGTCCATCCTGCAAACATAACACTTTGCTTTATTCGGACATATCATAATAGTCACTGTAATAATTATTATTATCGATATCAACAATTTCTTCATAATCATGTATAGAGAAATCTTCTCTAATAATATCGTTGATGATTTCACATATTATTAATTCCTGCATGTCTTTATTAAGAGGAATTATTTTTAGAATAGTAACTAAAGTTTTTTCATAAATAAAAGTTATATAAAAACTCATTATGAATTTAAATATTCTCGAGACAGAAAATCTGGAAGAAATTTATCACTTCCCTTTTTATATTGAATCTCAAAATCAAAAGGAGTTAACTGGGTCTGCCACCTAGCAAATATTAATTTTGAAGCATCATGTGTAAAATCTTTGTTAAACATGTATTTAAAAGATTGAGCATCAGTTTTTATCAAAAACTTTTGATTATATAAATTATCTTGAAATTTTAAAATACATTTGACTATTGTTAGCATTTCATGAGCTACAGTAGCATATTTTTTCTGGGCTTCAGTCAATTTTTCTGAGTGAAATCTAATCAAATATTCACTTTTATCATTAGGATTAATCTGTTTTAATATTCCTCCGTAACCAATGTTAGAAGCATCAGTTTCAATAATCTTTTGTCATACAGGATTAGCAAGAGCTAAACAAGGAAGAGATTTAACACGTTCTTTAATATTTTTAACAAGACAAGTGTGACTTTCAGTCCAAGGTTGTTTAAAATTCAAATAAGGATTAAAAATATCATTCATTATTTTCTGAAATTCAGAAGGGCATTTTTTAATCCAAAAGGCATAACATTCCATTCATATTGTCCAAAGGGAACATTAAAAGCAGTTCTATAAGTATGCTCTTTAAATATCTGAATTTTCCAATAACCAGATTTTAAATCAAATTTTGAAAATATATTAGCATCATATAATCTTGAAAGCAAATCTCTTTTATTGGGGATAAGATATCTTATCCATTTTAAGAATTTATTTAAAGGTTAATAATTTATAACTAATCTAGGAACACCACGTTCCTTTTCAGTAGCATTACTAACATAAAATGCAGTACAAGACCAAGGTGATTTTAAAGGTTTTATCAAACCCTTTTGTAACAAATTATCAATTTCTTTTTTGCAGAATTCTACCAATTCGTGTTCATCTGACAAGGACGAGATTTAGTAGGAATATCATTCTCAGAAAATTCATCTTCATATGGAAGAGTAACAATATGCTTTTTTCGATTCCAAAA
>JAJONR010000467.1:0-12597 GCA_029582245.1 Solanum etuberosum | reverse complement strand
CATGTTCTCAGTATACTAAATTGTTCCATATCCCATCTAATTATCTCTCTTTAGTACTTCTTCGGCCTTCCTCTACCTTTCTTCCTACCTACTGTATCCGAGCTCTCAGACCTCCTCAATGAGACATTTGTCCATCTCCTCTTCACATGCCCAAGTCATATATTAAACTTGAGAACATGCATATATAATACAACAAAAACATCATACCATGTGAAATCCAACAACTTACATATATATGTGGTGAAAAATCATTTGATGTTGAAGTATTTAAAGGGTTTTTTTCTCATAATAATTGTTGATATCGTCTTCCATGAAGTCAAAACAAGAAAAATGTTTTACTTTCACTAGGAAAATTGACAATCAACATTTAATGCAATTGATCAACATATCTCAAGCAACATAAAGGCAATTTTGATCCTGAAATATGAAGAAATGAATAGTAAAACTTCCAAGAACAAAATCAAGAAGCCAAGATATATAAATTTATAAATTCAAAGCCACTGAAAATAGAACTCTTCTCATCTCTCTCACTGTTTGATAAGCGCTCCACCTTCCAATCTCCTTTGAAAAAGGTAAATATAGTATTAGTATTTCTTCTACTCAACAATTCCACACTAGTTTGTAATATGTCTCATAATATATGTATATCAAAAAATATCTTACCTAGATTTAAAATTTTCATTAGTGTAAATACCTTAATGTTTTACGAAGATATCAGTATCCTAAGATTTGAACCACAACTCATTTTTTCAAACTGAGATTATTTTGTCAGGCCTCGCTTTAGTGGAGGTTCTGTTGCTTAAGTGAAGGAGGCTTCGCTCAAGCGAGACCCGAGATTTTTGTGGGGTTCGCTTAAGTGAATCTCTAGTCGCTTTTGAGACATCTGAGAGTGGTTTGACCTGCCATTTTCGGGGTTTAAGCCCCATTATTCCATTCTTGAGTTTGAGAAATTTTTGGTGGCGATTTTGAAAGGTTTTCTTGTGCTAATCAGTTGGGTAAAGATTCTTAACTCTCAAACTTCATTTCCCTTTGATTATTTATGAATTCTAACATCAAAATTTGAGATTTTGATTAGTAAAGGGCAAGGTTTTTCAAGAACTCAAGTTTTTAATAAAATGAAGATTGTGAATTGATTTTATGTCTTTTTCGAAATGATTTTCACTAATGAGTTCCTAAGGCCTTGAGTAACATTTTCAAGTATTAAATTTCAGATTCGAACCTTTTTTTGAAATCGGATTTTGAGTTGATTGACCCATTTTTCTAAGCAATTGATGTAGGTATTGTTGTTTCCAGAATATGATTGTGAATACTTGATTGATATAGATTGTGTGGATTAAGAAGTTCGGAAGAGGAATACTCAACTCTTGGAGTGATTGTTGATTGATGTACGGCAAGTGATCTCCTAAACATTGTATTCCAATAGAATCCATGTATTCTCTTCGTTGTTTGTGTGTTGGAGTAATGGGAATGAGGTGAAGGATTAATTGTCCACTTGTTAAATCTTGATGAATAAAAGGGGGTTGAAATTGAAAAGGCTATATGATGAACATGATGAAATGAATTTCCTTGTTGTGACCCTTATTTATTGATTGATGAAATGCCTGATAACATGAATAAGAACTTAAATTGCATGAGTTATTATTTCTTGCATGTGGTGTGATAATGCTTGTGTACTTTGATTGCTGAACACCGTGATGAGACTTGTGAATATTATGATGTCGAGGTCTTTTCTGGCAAGTATTTATGATGTCGATTTCATTGCCGACGAGTTCTGTAAAGTCGATGAAAAATGGTTCCGGCTAGTGATTTGATATAAGGCCGATAGAAAATGGTTCCGACTAGTGATTTGATATTGTCACGCCCCGAGCCTACACCATGGACGTGGCCGACACTCGAGAACCATTGCTGGTCCCCAAGCGAACCCTTGGCCTGGCTCAATACTCAGTGGAAGACTTACTCAACAATATAGGAACTCAAATGCAAAGATTTAACTCATATGTCTCAAATACATAGCTTAGAATATTTAGAAAAAACATTCAACTGGCCAAAAGAGGCAACCTAAGTCTTAAACATTTAACAAGAGAAATGAAAAGACTTCTCAAATCACTTCTGTCTATGAAGCCTCTAATAACTATGAGGGAAGTCGGGAAAAGACCGTACCCACGACCTCCTAACAATAATAAAAGTAGATGTGGAACCTTCCGAAGCAAGGAGGCTCACCAAAGCAACTCTGGAACTGCAGTGGTATCAATGTAGCACCTGTTGATGACCCTGGTTACCTGTATTTGCATCATGTAAGATGCAGGCCAAATGGCGTCAGTACATGGAATGTACAAACATGCAAGGGGAAACTCTAAAGCATAAACATAAGCTTGAACTGATAAAAAGGGAAGAACATACTCACCTCATTTCAACTCAACTCAACTCAACTCAAGAATACTCAAATTCAGAAATACTCAACTCAGTTCAATATAAAAGAAACAACAAAGATGCATTATAAAGAAAGCTTTTAAAATAGTGGATAATAACTCAATGTATTTAAAAATATAATAATAACTCTTTTACTCTTATTTGGGAGATTCTCTAACCGACAACCATCACTATGAGCTATGTGATGATACAATGTCTCTCCCACGCTGCCAGAACTGTCCTATACCTTTCCTGAGTATAAGACATCGTCAACTAATTGGATCTACTAAGCTATGCTTTAAAGCAATAATGAATCATCTAAAAAGTATGACCCTTTACCCATATTGGCATACATGGTTTATGAGGACTTTGAGTTGTCTAAACTCGTCTCTATATCGGTGCTCAATACTACTCCCAATAATATAACTTATGCTCATATGTTTGAAAATAATTCCTCATCCTCAAACTTTGAGATTATTACACAAAAGGTTTTGTTAAAAGAGATAGTTCTCAAAAACTCCTCGTGAACTCATTTGGAAATCAAAGTTTCCTTCTCATTTTAAATGTAAAACATTTCCTCTTGGGAATTCTTAGTTCCCTTATACTCATTTTAAAAAAAATGAAACTCGACTCTCCTCATCCTCATACTCAAGTACTCAAGAATTAAAATAAGTTTTAAAAGTTTGCAAAAGATTTCTCAAAATAACTCGAAGAACTCCCTCAAACTTTACTCTTAACTCTATCTTGAATTTGAAATGTGAATTCAAGAATTATGATTTGAATGTATAGGATTTCTCATTAATTAGATATTTTTTGGATAGTTAAAATCAGGAAGAGAGTGAAGATACATTTTAAAAGAACTTAGATGGAACGAACGATGGAAAATGAATGGGGGCACGCGACCCTGGCGCAATCCTGGCATAGGGCACCGACCCCACATCAACTGCAGCCCATTTCTGGTGCACTGTAGGCGTGGTGCGCCAGACCTCCTGGCGCATCCATGGAGCGTCGTGCCACCCCCTCCCCAGAATGTTCTGATGAATTTTTTTTCTCGATTTTTAACCCTAATTCACCTAGAATCGATTGATTTCTTCCAAACTCTCTTAGATTCATATATGTAACACCCCGAAAACTAGTAGGCTAAACTAGAGCCTTATGTTAGGGTTTTAGAGTTTGATATGAGGGTTAGGGTCATAGATAAGACTTCCCTTACTTAGAATGAGGGGTTTAGGGGTTAAACGTCAAGGTACGTATTATACCCCGGAGTTTAGTAGACCATCTAGGGTTAAATTGAGGACCAAGAGTCAAGGTGAAAGGGAAAGTGCCAAGGCAAAGTGGCAAGGCCCAAGCCAAAGGCCAAGGCTGCCCCAACCCTGGCAAGCACTGCCCCAACTTCACGGCCACCACCACGGCCAGTGGTCTTGACCATGGCTCGTGGGAGGCCTCGTGAAGGCACCTTAGCATTGTGGGAGGCAAGTCCTTGTGTCCAAGCCACTAGACCATGGACCACGAGCCACTTCACGACCAGTGGTCTTGACCACGGTTCGTGGGAAGGCTCATGGTCATGCCTTAGTATTGTGGAGGCCAAGACACCAAGCCATAGCCACTGCCTAAGGACCACGGGCAGGACCACGGCTTGTGGTCTTGACCACGGCTCGTGAGCCCTGTCATGGTGCCTGGGAGTGGGCTGCCTAGTGAGGGACTTTTTAGTAAATTCCTTTTTAGTTGGTTTTAAGTGGGGGTCGTTTTGTATGGACTTTATACAGCTATATAAAGTATTTTAACCCTTTAACCACCCAATTAAGTCATTATATCTCAAGACCCAAATCAATTCCCAAAATACTCTCATCTCAAATATCTCTCTCTCTAGAACTCAAGGAAGAAAAGAAGAAGGAAGTTGAAGCTAGGGTTTAAGGAACAATATTTTCTACTCAATTTCTTTGGATTACATTGCTAAGTTATGGTAGCTCTTCATCCATGTATAGCCTTTATACATGGATAGCCTTCATCCATGGAGCCCCTTCAAAACCCCAATTTCAAAGATAGAAATCCCCAAAAGTTAGGGTTTGATTCCAAAGTCATGGGTTCCTTTCAAAAACGTTTCTAATGATTGATTTATGATATATTATATATTAATTGATGAATTCCTATTGTTTTTATGTTGAATCCCCCCAAGAACCCATGAAACCCCCATATTACTCAATTATGATCTTGTGATGTGGGTTTGTTGATTATAGAAGAATGTTATGAGATTATGCTTGTAGTAATTGTGCTAATTGAATCATGTTATTATCCATGTCTAATGTAGTAATTCTAGGTGTGTTGATTGAATGTGATCTATGGTTCTTGAAGGGAAATCATGAGAATTATGTATGATCTTGATGTTTATGTACATGCTTTATATATACCTTGAGAATGAAGTTGCTATGATTATGATAATGATGATGTGTTAATTGAAAGATAGAAATCCCCAAAAGTTAGGGTTTGATTCCAAAGTCATGGGTTCCTTTCAAAAACGTTTCTAATGATTGATTTATGATATATTATATATTAATTGATGAATTCCTATTGTTTTTATGTTGAATCCCCCCAAGAACCCATGAAACCCCCATATTACTCAATTATGATCTTGTGATGTGGGTTTGTTGATTATAGAAGAATGTTATGAGATTATGCTTGTAGTAATTGTGCTAATTGAATCATGTTATTATCCATGTCTAATGTAGTAATTCTAGGTGTGTTGATTGAATGTGATCTATGGTTCTTGAAGGGAAATCATGAGAATTATGTATGATCTTGATGTTTATGTACATGCTTTATATATACCTTGAGAATGAAGTTGCTATGATTATGATAATGATGATGTGTTAATTGAAAGATAGAAATCCCCAAAAGTTAGGGTTTGATTCCAAAGTCATGGGTTCCTTTCAAAAACGTTTCTAATGATTGATTTATGATATATTATATATTAATTGATGAATTCCTATTGTTTTTATGTTGAATCCCCCCAAGAACCCATGAAACCCCCATATTACTCAATTATGATCTTGTGATGTGGGTTTGTTGATTATAGAAGAATGTTATGAGATTATGCTTGTAGTAATTGTGCTAATTGAATCATGTTATTATCCATATCTAATGTAGTAATTCTAGGTGTGTTGATTGAATGTGATCTATGGTTCTTGAAGGGAAATCATGAGAATTATGTATGATCTTGATGTTTATGTACATGCTTTATATATACCTTGAGAATGAAGTTGCTATGATTATGATAATGATGATGTGTTGATTGAAAGACTATTCTCAATTATACACTTATGAATGAAGATGGCATGTTGTGGAAGGCTTTCCTCACCTAAATAAATCGATAGGCTAAGGGCATCCCTTTCATGTGTGATTAAAAGTTATCTTGATTGATATACCTTGAATCGGTAGGCCAATGGCATCCCTTTCATTAATGACTAATGAAGTATTCTAAGGCTAGTCTTGAATCGGTAGGCCAATGGTACTCCTTTCATGAGGAGTCAATGAACTATTATAATGATGAACCTTGAATCGGTAGACCAATGGTACCCCTTTCATGAGGATTCAATGAGCTATTCTAATGATATACCTTGAACCAGTAGGTCAATGGCATCCCTTTCATGTGTAAGGATGTTAAAAGAGAATTAACTACTCCATGGGAATTTAATGCTTATCACTGAGTGGATAGTGTGAGGTGGAAGCTCTCCCTATATAAGGTCGGGTTTCTAGTAACATCTTCCTTATCCCCTAACTATGTGCCCACATAGGTTATTAACTAGTGGATCCACCTAAGCTAAAGTTACCGGTTCTACCTTAGGCTAGTAGATCAACCCTTTTCGGTGTGGGTAACACCGGATTCCATGATTTGCTCACATGGTCTATGTCGGTTAAGGATTATTCCCACTATGAACAATGAATGATTATGAACTATGGCTTCTCAAGAATGCGCTACTTAGTGTGGGTGGGGGTATGGACTTCATCCATGCATTGCAAAAGTAGGATTTGAGAGTAGTTATGGTGTGTTCCTTTATGCCTTAATGATTTATGAAATGAATATGCTTATGATGATACTACTAAGTATGTGGACTTGAAGGCTAAATGAAATGATAAATGCTTAATGTGGATTGTTGTTATGAGTTACTTTCCTTGATATGAATTAGTAAATGTGAAGGTTTCCTTGTCTATGAGTATTAACTATAGATGAGATCAAAGAATGGAAAGTGTGATTATGGTGACCTAAAAGTGGTACTTAGCATAGATGGGATTATGTGATCTTTATCTATGCATTGCACAAGTATAACTTAGGGTTACATATGAGATGGTTCTATTAGGCTATAATGGTCTATATGTTGAAAATGCTTGTGACTTATGCTTTTATACTAATGTGCATGATGATTTCTCAAACAAGATAAAGTGCATGCTTTTCAACTAAAATGTCCTTTTTAGCAGTATTTTGTGCATGACTATCATACTTAGTGCATTTTTGGACGAACCCATATTTTTCTACATTTTTCACAAAGTGTAGGTTCCGGTTCTTAAGGTGATCTTCTATTTTTTCAAGCTTGGATCGACTATTCTCCTAGCTTGTGGTGAGTCCTCAAGATTCGAGGATGTATGGGTCATTAGTAGTTTCTTTCTAGTCATTTTATGTTTCAGATTATGTTGAAAGGGTTATGACCCTATTGTTGATTCAAAGATTGTATTAGATGGCTAATTGCGACAAGTCTAGACTTCCGCTTGCTTTTATAAAAGACTTCGATTGTATGGATAAAGTTTTAAATTCCGTATCATTTCTATTGCTTTATGTTATGATATGCTAAGGGGCTTGTATGAGATCTTCCGAGGTTGAGTACCCCTTGTTACATCTAGGGGGTACTCCTGGGTCGTGAAAGTATACCCAACATAATTAAATGAAAAACTACTCAAATCTCCTCAAAAACAACCCTCAAACTCAAACCCTCGCCTCAAGAACTCATCAAACTCCAATAATAAAGATTGAAGAACGAAACTTCAAGAAAACTCATCAAGAACTTCAATACACAGATTTCATGGATGAATTTGATAAATAAATTCATGATTGGCGTGAGGGTGAACTAACCCATCACTATGAAAACTTACATATCTCGTAAGGATCAAATCTTTGGTGAAATTCCTCAAAGATCGCAATAAATCTTGAAAGCTTGAAAGTTTTCTCCCTTTTCTCCTCTTGAACTTTGCCCTAACTTACCAAACATTTTTAGACTTTAGCGCAAATTGATTTTAATCAGCTTTGACTCCTAATTTGGGTGAAAAAACATGTGGACTTAGTGGTGTAAGTAAAAGACCAAAATACCCCTCCTTAATTCGGATGAATTTCCTTAACTGGACAGGTTGAACTCAAACAGGCATATCTCCTTAATACAAAATCAGAATTTAGCAAACTTGGCAGCGTTGGAAAGAGAACTCAAAGATTTTTCATTTGATATCTCATGGGCCACCTAACTAATTCTTTGCTGAAAGTTATGGTCGTTTGAAGTTTACCCAGAACTCACAATTGAAGACTAACTTGCACAAATCTCAATTTAGCTCTTTCCAATTTAGTTCTTTCTAAATTTAGCTCTTTCTAAGACTGAGGTGTTACATATATAAAGTCGATGGGAACTGGTTCTAAATAGTGATTTGATATAAAATCGATGGAAAATGGTTCCGACTAGAGAATTGATATAAATCCGATGGTAAATGGTTCCAGCTAGAGAATTGATATAAATCCGATGGGAAATGGTTCCGGCTAGAGAATTGATGTAAATTCGATAGAAAATGGTTCCAGCTAGTAATATTGTGGCGATGGGAAATGGTTCTGATGAGGAATTGATTATTGTGACTGGATGTATTTGATTCTTATGTGTGACTTGCTTGTTTATTGTGATTGATACACTTGTTGCATGTGGTTGATCTACTTGACATTAAGATTGACCTACTTGGTTCATTGGTTGTTGATTTGTGACTATTGAACTATGGATATTGGGTCCTGTGAGCCATGTATTGTAGAACTGTTAGGTTTTGCTTATTTCTGTGCAAGTTATAGTTGATGAGGTTCGGTTGGAGTGTTGGTGGTATTCAATTTCTAGCTAGATGCCTTTTTATTAGGTTGCTTGCTGGGTAGCGTGTTGTTGGTACTCACTCTTTATTTTTACACTTGTATAGTTTCCGAGCCAGAACCCGTGTGATTTCCTTCTCCTCCTCCTTCTTTTTGGCCAGTCAAGGTCAGTCATGAGCTGTAGGAAAAGATAGTAGCGAACAAGAAGAAATTCCTGCAGTTGCATAAGGGGGACATTGAAAACATTCTAGCAGATAGTATTTTCCTCCTTCTCCTCCTTCTCCTCCTTTCGAGGCTTGTCAATGATTTGGAGAGGTAGCTGCTTGCACTTCGGCGGACCCTCTTTTTTCTATTGTTTATACTTTGTTCTAATTGACAAACAAAGGCTGAGACTTGTAATTATTTCAATTCCCCACTTTATATATTTAGTGGCTTGTACAGGTGACAACCAAATTTTGGGGTTTTTTAATAGAAAGAATAAGTTTTCTGCTTTATCTTGTTCTTTCTTTATATTTCACATTTCTTTCATTCACTTTGGGCTGAGGCTGACTTGTATTTGTGGGAATAGACAAGTGCCATCACGTCCTTTTTGGGTTGTGACATCATGCACTACCAAGCTTATTAGATATCGTAGAATGATAGCCTATACTACAAGAGAATATGTCTTCTTATAAAAGATCATTTGTAATCACTGGCTTTATACATTTAGGTGTTAACACTCTAGGTCCAAAAATTTCACGCTTTTCAAGTAAAGCTAATTCTACTTCGATTGCAAGTTCCCATTTTTGTTAGTCGCTCATTTGTCTACATTTATCAATAGATTTTGATTCAAGATTTTAGTTTTCTTGCATTACTTTAATAGAAATATTATATCCAAAAGAACTGTCAACATAAAAAATCATGTTGGTTTTATCTAACTTATTGAGATCTCTTAATTATAATATTTTTCAGAAACTTAAATCTTTTCATACGAGGTATTATCAATCATTACGTTTTGAGAGTTTTATACACGTGTATCACATAAAAGTCTTTAGTCAATTATCTTACATATAAGAATAAACATTTATATACAACCAAAATTGTGATTTAATGCAATTGATGGAGAAAAAGAAAATGAAATCATTTTTAAATGTTGATAACAACTTTATTATACAATATATATTGCGTATACATAATATGTTGTTATTTGTTGTAACCGATATTTTTGATAACAACACTTGGATCTCTTGGCCGTGTGCTTTTGTTATCGACACTAGGAAACGAAAGTTTACTAAAACATATTTTTTTGATGAATTTAAACGGGCGTTCTTCATTTTCTTGATGTGAAGTTATAATAACATCAATAACATATTCACTACAATTAAGTGGATTCTAATGAAGGTAAAATATACGCAGAACTTACCCCTACTCCATAGAAGTAGAGAGGTTATTTTCAAAAGACTATCAACTTAAGTGCATGTCACGACCCAAAAACGGACGTGATGTCACTTGTATTTTCCACCAAGACAAGTCAGCCTCAACCTACCGAAAAATGAAAGAAATTCAGAGAACAGCAAAGCAAGAACAAGACAAAGGTTGAAAACTTATTCATTCTAAACAATACCTAAAAACCTGGTTGTCACGTGTATAAGCCACTAATAAAAATACAGAATTCGAAAGATAAATACAAAGCTTAGAGAAAAGGAAAAGAAGGCCCGCCAGGATGGAAAAAAGCTACCTCTCAAGTCCATCAACGAGCCTCGACAGTCAGAAGAAGAAGAAGAAGATCACATGGGTCTTGCCTCGTAACTTACACAAGTGTAGAAGTAAGGGGTGAGTACCAACAACATAGTACTCAACAAGCAACCTAATAAACAAGGCATCTAGCTTGAAAATGAATACCCCTTCCACTCCAACAGAACCTCCTCAAACTACAACCTACACACAAATCAGCCCAACCTAGCAATTCTACAATACGCGGCTCACATGGCCCAATATCTACAATTCAATCTTCACAATTCAACAATCAACAAATCAAATAAGTCAATCTCAATGTCAAGTAGTTCAGTTACTCGTAACAAGTACATCAATCACAATTAACAAGTAAGACACACATAAGCATCAAATGCATCAAGTCACAATGATCAATCTCTTGCCGGAATCATTTTCCATCGGCAAAATATCACTAGTCAAAACCATTTCCCATAGGCTTTATATCAAATCACTAGCCGAAACCATTTCCATCGGCTTTATATCAAATCACTACTCAGAACTATTTCCCATTGGTTTTATAAACACTTGTCGAAAATGACCTCAGCATCACAACACTTGCCGGCAAAGACGTAGGCATCATAACACTCGTCCATAAAGACCTCGACATCATAACACTCACCGACAAAGACCTCGACATCATAACACTCACCGACAAAGACCTCGACATCATAAATTATCACATGTGTCATTCGGGTGTTCACAATCAATACATATATGTAACCTACAACACAGTTCCCAACAAGCAACCTAATAAACAAGGAATCTATCTGGAAAATGAATACCCCTTACACTCCAACCGACCTCCTCAAACTATAACATATAACCTACACAGAAATCAGCCCAACCTAGAAATTCTACAATACGCGGCTCACAAGGCCCAATATCCACAATTCAATCTTCACAATTAACCAATCAACAAATCAAATAAGTCAATCTCAATGCCAAATAGTTCAGTTACTCGTAACAAGTACATCAATCACAATTAACAAGTAAGTCACGCATAAGCATCAAATGAATCAAGTCACAATGATCAATCTCTTGCCAGAACCATTTCCCATCGGCACAATATCACTAGTCAGAACCATTTTCCATCGGCTTTATATCAAATCCAGTGTTTTAAAGGGCGGGGGCGTGAGGTGGGATATTTTACTTAGTATAGGGCGAGGCGTAAGGCTCGAGACGTGGGGAGTAAGCCCTATGGATCTTTACAATTTTAATTTATAATATAATATAATAATATAATAACACAAAATTATAAAAATACATCAATAGTTTGAAATATTCACAAACATGATTAAGGAAACTCATAGAAAATAAAACTTCTAACATGATTCTACAAGTATAAATAATCTAATATCTTAACTTTTCTAATAATAAAAGAATCATTATTCTTAAAAATATTTTTTTATCATACTATACAATTTACCCCCCTAAAAGAAAATAATCAATAATAGTATTATAATAAAAACATTACTCCATTATGAATAAAAATAAAATTACTTTCAAATACCTAAATAAAATATGATAGTTTTGAGACATATGATAAAACCATGAAGACCAATGATAAGTAAGAAAAAGTAAAATTTCGCTCGTATTTTAAAAAGAAATGTTACATAATATATAATCATCTTTACAATATTACCAAATAGTAAAGATGCGATACTACAATTAGTTATTTGAGTTACTCTCAATCTTCTTATCTCTAGAGATTTTAAAATTATTAAGTATCATTCATTTATTCAAGAATTATGAGGGTCAACAATGTTAACTAAAGATTTTAACAGATAATTTATGTAAGATCTGTTAGGCGAGCCCCGAACGTTGGGTGTTGGGCGTGCTTAGGGCGTACAATTGGGAGCTTAGGGCGTAAGTCTTACAGAAATAAGCCCCACACTTGAGTCTTGAGGTGTTTTGCTAGATTCCCGCCCTAGTGGGAGTCCCGAGGTGAGTCCCAAAAGAGTCTTTTAAAACACTGATCAAATCAGTACCCGAAACTATATCCCATTGGTTTTGTAATGGCACGACCCGAGCCTACACCCTGGACGTGGCCGGCACTCAAGAACCATTTCTGGTCCCTAAGGGAACCCTTATCCTGGCTGACTACAAGAAGAAGACTAACTCAAGCATACAAAGCTTAAAACTGAATAACATGCATTGAACTCAACTAAAAAAAATCTTTAAGTCTGAATAAAATAGTATATTCAACTTGCCAGAAATAGGCATCTCAAGTCTTTAAAACATTTAACAAAATAAATGAAACAGACTTCTCAAACTCTACTGTCTATCTATGAAGCCTCTAAATGACAAAGATGGAAGTCGGGAGAAGACCCACGACA